>OVAP01000132.1:0-50249 GCA_900406295.1 Aurinia saxatilis | reverse complement strand
TCTTGTCCCTCCTCGCTGCTCGACACGTCACTTTCCTCCCAATACTCGTCTTCCCAGGCATCCTCGTCTATGTCTCCGTCACTACCACTACCATAATCGTTTTTGGGATCCATGTTTGAGTAAACCCTAGATCTAGATGATGGAATTAAACTTCATTTTGTATCACTTTATTATAATGACATGACCGTTTCAAACACCTATTATCTAATCCTAAAATAACTCGTTTACTTAATGGAAAAATGTAACTTCAATTACAAGTAAAGAAAGACAACGAGCACACTCGTATACCTAACCGAAACAGAGAGTCCAGTGATTGACAGGAAAAGCTATGGTTCATGAAATAAACAAAGAAACACAAAAAAATGAGAAAATGAAGCATCTCAATCAAGAGAAATAGTTAATGGTAGTACAGAGAATTTTTTAACAAGCTTTACAGCTACGTCTGCAGTTTCCAGGGAGCTCTGCAGTTCCCACCATGTACTCTGGGTTCTTTGCGCATTCTCCAAGCACTGCCCATCTTTCACAGCTCTCGTTTATGTCTGTACAGTTACCGTCTTGTGTCACAATCTTATCGAATGAGTCCACATGGATCCACTTAGTGGCTGACCATTTCTCTCCTTCGATCACGGGGCAGCCTCCGTGAAGGCTCAAGGGATCTGGGATTGCATCTTGGTGGAGATTGAAGAACAACAGTGCATCTCCTTTCTTTGGTTTCACTACAGGGTCATCATTCACAAATCAAATTCTGCTTAACATTTAAGAATTCTGTAAGAAATGAGGATGTGATGATCGTGTTCTATAGCTCACCAGCAATTCCTTTCTTTGCACAATCAGAAAGATCGTCTTTGTTTTCAGAAAGCGAGCGGCGAGAAAATTCCTGCGGAGAAATTTCCATCCAGACAGAAAGATTAGACCTATTTGTCGATATATATAAAACCAATACAGAGTAGCCATTGTGAAAATGTAAGAGGAAATTGATGGTTTTGTATGAATATAAACCTGTGCATCAGGGAAAACAGTTTCTCCACCCTTTGTGACATTGGATAGATACATGAGCACCGTTGCTATGCGGTGTCCACCACGAGCAATGTTGACCTTGTCGTGAAAGTAGTCAAAGTGAGCATCATATTTCTGACCGTGCTCATATCTCAATACCTGAAGATCTTCCCCATTTTCTGTCACCAAACAGTAATGGACTTAGAAACAGTAATATCTTCTCCAAAACCTTTCAAGAAGCCTTTTCAAATAGATAGATCAGTATTGAACCATTCAGAATGTAAACTTACCTTTTGGGAGAAATGTCCATGTGGAAAGCTTGTCCTCTATACCGGAAACAATAGGGTCCTGTGATTCAACAAAGAAAGCTTCACATGAATATTTCAATCATGACAATAACATTACTCATCTGTTCAACTAAATCACTAAATAGTAAAATACCAATCATCATCTATAACTGATCATAGTTTATACACAGCTCAATACTACAGTTTTGGGTCAATCTACAAAGATCCTGAAGGCTCAACATCGGTTAATTAAAAAATATTCATAAACATGAGGAGGCTTTGACTTATCAGATCCATTATTATCAGCATCAACATCAGAGACTCAAAGCCCTTTTAAGTCCATATTCATATACTAGAATCAAGATCAATGCCAATACAAGAAGAAATTTCACCTTTCCTTTGGAGATAAACGTGCCGGAGCTAGTCCTAACCTCACTGACTTGACTCTCACCATTATCGTTATCAGCAACAGCAGATCTCTGCAGATTCTCTTTCGCCTTTATTCCCACAAAACCCAAAACCAGAAACTAAAATTAGCATTCAAAAATAATATTTTTTTTCCAAATTTAGCTCAAAACCCAAACCCCAAAGATAAAATATAGCCATTTCCCACTCACAAGAGAGATCAAATGATCACACTCCAGGTCAGACAAAAACCCTTCATACACAAATGCCCTGCATTCACAAAATCCAACAGTTCTATTTCAATACACAAAATCTCCTCAATTCTCACTAATCCATTCAGACAATAAACGGAGAAACAGAGGAAAAACCAAACCTTGGTTTTGAAGAAATCTGTTTGACTTTAGATGGGTTGATAATAGAACTTGGAGAACTAATCAAAGAGCTCGAACACTGAAGCAATACGATGACAATTGCGACGAACAACAACAATCTCGACATTACCACCATCGTAATCGCTTGGATCTAGATGATCCAGAGTTTGTAGATATACAGAAAAAAAAACAATCAAGGGAGAAAAAAAACAAAGAGGGAAAGTTTTTTATTTTTTTATTTCTCTCGGAAAAATGTCAACGGTCACGAAATGTTGATGCTCTACCTAAAGAGAAGATGGCGACGACATGCGCACGTTCTTACCAATCAATCATTCGTTTGGTTTTTTACCAATTTTTCTATCACAAAGCCCATTAAGCAAAGCCCAGTATGAATTCTCAATATTCGAAATGAAAACGGCGTCGTATATATATACAAAGTAAAATAATTTCTCGCCGGAGAAGCGTTGTGTTGAACAGAAAATTCGATTCCGATTTTTTTGCCGGAGACGAATGTGAAACGACGGTTGAAGAAGAAGAAGAAGAGTCAAAAGAAGGTTTACAGAAATGGCGTTTCAGCCATTCGGAAAAGGTATAGGTCCCAGTTCGAAGCCGTCGCCGTTTAAACCGTTCGGCGCTTCTGCTACGACGCCTCCTCCCACGAGGTTTGCTTTTTTCGATTCCGTTGATTTCTGTATGGATTTATGTACGTATCTGTGGTATGATCGTAGTTTCATTTCAGATTTTTGAGGTTTTTAGGTTGATTTTATGGATCTATTGTGCTCTAGAGTTAGTTCCTTGGTGTATCGAAGTGTTTAGGATCAGGGGAACGTGACAAGTATCTTTAATTTACTGTGTGATTGAGTTTGATATCACTTAGGTAGCTCTATGCTTAGGGTTTTTAAGCTTATTTTCTTATTGCGAGTGTAATTTGTAAGGTTTCCTTAGGAGGAGTTGCTTTTTGTTCTCAGGTTTTAGTTCTAACCCTGAGAATTGGTAATTTTCTTGTAGTGATTCTCCAATTCAACCACCGGGGTCTCAAAACCATTCGGCCAATGCAGGACTATCTTTTGGACCTGGTGGATTTCAAAGGTTAGATTAATCTGATTACCTGGCTCTATGGTTTCGGTTTCGGTTTCATTTTATGAGAAATTAAGTATCAGAAACGTTTTCTTGTAGTGGCCCTCCTGTTCAGCGAGCACCGCCTCCTTTGGCTTCTCAAAACCCTTCACCCTTTATAGGGCAACCTTTCCAACCAGGTGGAGTTCAAAGGTTAGATATTCTTAACTGTATGGATTTGATTTTCTTCCTCTATGTCCTTGATGATGATGTTAGGTTAATTACTTAGTCATTTAGTCTTTCCTTGTACTCTCGGGTTCGGAATTTAGCCTAAATTTATTATGCTTTTTGCTTGCAGTAGTCCTCCAATTAATCACACACCACTTCCTTTGGCTTTTCAAAATCCCTCACCTTCCCCTGGTCAACCTTTCCGGCCTGGTGGCACTCAAAGGTCAGAGAATCTTACTCTATGCCTTATTCTCTTCTTTTTCTCACTCCTTATATGCCTGTACGTGATCTTCGGGAAAGGCCTGATCCAGGACAGCTGGTGATGGTATAAACCAAATTTTCTATTTCTTTGGGTTTGATTTTGTTGTTTGTAAATGTTCTGCTTGAGTCTTTTGATTGTTACAAAATACGGGGGAAATTTACAGGAACATTTTACTGCTATTCTTTTTTTTTCAGGATGCAAGAATCTGTTAAACAAATGCCTTGGGGTTCAGAAGCTCTTACACGTCCAAGCCTTTCTGTGAGACCTTACCAATATCCTGGAGCTCAGAGGTAAAATTCTATGTGTAATATTTTCCACTACGAAAAATGTCATATTCAGCATCTTGACAGTAGTGTTAATCAGACATCTCAAATGCTTGTCTTTTCTGCAATAGAAAAAATAGGTAAGAAGAGGCAGGTTGTTGCAGAATGCTATAAGTTTTCTGTCCATCTGAATGCCTGATGCATAGGGGCTTATTGTGTTAGAGACTTTGAAACTCCAAAGAGATCACTGTCACCTGATTTGGCTTATAGGCAAGCAAGCTGTTGGATTGTTCCTGACGAGTTAGCTGAATTTCACCGGCTTCATTTTTTCTCGCAGGCCTGCTTTAAATCCTCAGTTTGGGAATGATGGGTCACGGAATTTGTTGAATGATCATGGTGAACATAGTCTAGTGACGTCTCCAGCTAGGGCATCACACACTCTTTCCAGAAGTGGAACTGATGCTGTTGAGATTGGTCGATCACAAGATTCAAAAAGGAAAAGGTCGTTTATGCCGTTTCCTTTAGATGAGGGCCATTTGTGACAGTAGGCTCTATCTGAAATAAGCATTCTGTCTTTTCTCGTTGGCTTTCCTTTAGATGTTGCGTCATGTACCTTTCTCTTTTAGGTTTCAAACGTTTGTTGTGTGATCTAGGTCTAAGAAATGATATGTCATGCGCATGGCCATAATGTTTAGTGATGTTATGGTTTTTGATGTATCAAATTTCAGTCTATAAAATTCTCAATTTTTGTTGCAGTCGGTCAGATTTTCTTCCTGATCAGAGTTCGGGATTTTCTCAAAGAAATCAATTGCCAGTATCAGGTTTTGGGAATGGCAGCTTGGCAGATGATTTTCAGCCACCATCTAGCCAAACTTGGATGTAAGCTTTTTATACTTTTTCAGTGTCATAATTGTTTTTGTCTCTCCCTCTCTTTTTGCTGTTGGTTTCAGTTGTCTTAAAAGATGTCATGAAATACCTCACATGTTGTGGTGATATTATAGATAGTAGATTGAACCATACCTGTGTCTTTTCCTCCATGATTTGTGTACTAATTAGTAGTCTAACGCCTCACTGACTTTTCAAACTTGCGCCCTGGAATCTTTTTTCATATCGTTGTAGGCGCTCTCCATCTTCTGCGGAGAATACTCTACCGAGATTGAGGAGCAATCCAAATCGGTTGATTCATCAGGAACAAACCCCTAACTCGTCATTGCCCTATGCACATGAAGTAGCTGAAATTCAGGAAGCTACAAGAAGAAAACCTTCGGGTATTACACCTTCTGATAAACCTCTCATAGACGACCCGGCATTCTCTCAACATGATTCTCGAAGGTAGGCAGCATGAAACTCCTCACACTTTGTAAGCTTATAAGTTCTTTCTGTCCTCCCAATGGCCTTGAGTGTACATACTAGAAGATATCACGATTCAGAATAGAGTTCCGATTGTATAAAATTTTATCTTTAGCAAATCAGAGCATGAGCATGTTCACCTTAAATCTTACTGGCTTTAAGGAAATTTTCTGACTAGCCTGTGAAGTCATACTTACTTCTCTTGCAACAAATCTTCTTTATCTATCTGGCTGGATGTGCCTTAAAGGTTGCTCTTAGTTAACCATGATCTTTCTGTGATAGGTTTTCAACAACTCCTCCTGCATCAGGCACAAAGTCATTCATGCTTTCAAGAAGTTCAGATTCTCAGTTTCCTAAGCAGCCCTCTTCTGTAAATAATTTCAGTAATTCGGGTAAGACAAGCAGTTCATCTGCAACAAAAAGGACGAGATCTCCACCTTTACATTCAGTGGAAGAGGATATCCAAGCAAACTCTTTTCTCTCTCAAGATTGTACGGAAGGGTAAATTGTTCAACCACACAGGACTGACTCTATGTTATTGTGATTAGTTTGTGAAGTTTTCTCAACTGTGTGCATTTCCTACAGAGAAGAGCAAGCCAGAGCAAAGAGACTGGCCCGGTTCAAGGGTGAACTGGACCCTATTGAAGCCCGACCTGAATCATCTGTAAATAATAAAACTATGAAGCCTCGGGACAACAAACAGACATTCAATTCACTAGAATCAAGTAGAGATGCTCTGAAGGGAGATGCCTTGTCTGATTATGAAAACTCGGAGCAGTCGACTCTTATCATTGGATTATGCCCTGACATGTGTCCTGGTAAGCATAAGCCTGAGACATGAACATAAAACAGCTGAATGTCTAGTCTTTTGCCTCGTTTTAATGATCTGATTATTGCGGATAATATTTATTTCACCCATAACAGATGTGTTCTTGTAGTGGGTAATGTGATTGTAGACAAATATATTGATGGACTTTTTTTCATCTTCCCAGAGTCAGAACGGGGAGAGCGTGAAAGGAAGGGTGACTTGGACCATTATGAGCGTGTGGACGGGGATAGGAACCAGACGAGCAAATCCCTTGCTGTGAAGAAAGTATGCTCACCTTTTTCGTATTGATTAAGCATTGATTTTTGTCTTAGATGTCATATACTAGACTACCCATTCACGGTGATGACAACTTATATATCTGCCTTTGAATAGTATACCAGGACAGCGGAGCGTGAAGCAATTTTGATACGACCAATGCCAATCCTGCGGAACACAATGGAATATTTGCTCGGTTTGCTAGACAGACCTTACAATGAAAACTTTCTTGGCATGTACAATTTCTTATGGGATAGAATGAGAGCTATTCGGATGGATCTAAGAATGCAACATATTTTCAACCAAGAAGCTATTACTTTGCTGGAGCAAATGGTATGTGTCTTCGGATCTTATATATAGCCTATTTAACACAAAGATAAGCGGTATTCTGTTTCGGATGTGTGTTCCTTACTATTGAGGTCCTTGTTACAGATAAGGCTTCACATCATTGCAATGCATGAGCTATGTGAATATACTAAAGGAGAGGGCTTTTCAGAGGGGTTTGATGCACATCTGAATATTGAGCAGATGAACAAAACGTCTGTTGAGTTGTTTCAAATGTATGATGATCATAGGAAGAAAGGAATAACTGTTCCTACAGAAAAAGAATTTCGTGGCTATTATGCTCTTCTCAAACTTGACAAGCATCCTGGCTATAAGGTAAGCCCATCTGGATGAGATTTACGGTCAGAATTTTGTGTTAAGTTATTAACCTGACAAGAAATATGTCCTGTTAGGTTGAACCTTCAGAGCTTTCTCTTGATCTTGCCAACATGACTCCAGTAATAAGGCAAACTTCAGAAGTTCTCTTTGCCCGCGATGTGGCCAGGTTATTCCTTGAACTTTTATTTGGCTGTTATTATGTTAACTTGATCTAAATACTGAAATCAGCCATGCATTAACAGAGCTTGCAGAACTGGCAACTACATCGCCTTCTTTCGCCTTGCACGGAAAGCAAGCTATCTTCAAGCTTGTCTAATGCATGCTCATTTTTCGAAGGTAAGGGCTTGTTTGTTGTGTAGGTTTAAAAGCTACCATTCTTAGCAAATTTTTGTGTTATCACTTCATCGAGATCTAAGCTTTATTCTCTGTTACCAGTTAAGAACTCAGGCACTTGCTTCTCTGCACTCGGGTCTCCAAAATAACCAGGGTGTCCCAGTTTCAGACATTTCAAAGTGGATAGGGATGGAGGTATTTCTTCCATTTCTTGGTTACTTGATGTATTCCTTTCATGGTTTGTCATAGAAAAGTTGCTATAGGTCTTACATCTCTCCTCTTGTGATGGAATTCAGGAAGAGGACATAGAAGCCCTGTTGGAGTACCATGGGTTCTCAATAAAGGTCTTTGAAGAGCCATACATGGTAAAAGATGACCTATTTCTCCATGCTGATGAGGATTATAAAACAAAATGCTCAAAACTTGTTCACATGAAAAAGTCAAGAACTATAGTGGAAGATGTTTCCGCTCCCCCTATAGAGGAAGATGTTTCTGCTCCATCTCCATTGCCATCCTTGCTGACAGACACAACCAAAGGATATCAACCGTTTATTACAACCCATAATCAGGAAACGCCGCCTGCTCGAAGTCTTAAGAAACAAACATCAATGCGTTTAGTTGATAAAGAAATGACTGACTCCAAGACTTCCCTATTACCTGAGGAGGACAAGCCAGTGGGGGCATTTGGTATAAATTCAACAGGGTCATCTGTTATAAATCCAGTGGGTAATCAACAGAAACAAAATGACCTTACATCTGCTGGTGGATTTCATTCACCCCTGAAGTTCCATTCTCCTTTTGGTTCTCCTGGATTTCCTCAAGCTGAATCCTTAATTTTGAAAAAACAACCTAATAATGACGAGGACAAAGGTATATATCCTGGAGACATTAAATCTCCATTTGCAGAGGCCATACAAAGGAATCTTGTGCCTGGACCAGCTTTGCAACAAAGCCCAAAGTCTGTGCCAATGGAGACTTTTTCTGTAGATACCGTTCCAGAGTCTCCGTCTGGTGTAGAAAACGAATATGTTTTGGAAGAATCAAGACCTGAAGCTGCAATGCTTAGTAGCATCGAAAAGGAGATCCATGACATTGACCAGGAAGACGAGGATGAGGTCATTACAAATCAGTATGACGAAGAAGTGGCGAAGGCAAAACTCAAGTTGATCATAAGGTTTGTCAGCTTCTCATGCACGTTGATAATTGGTTTTAGGTAATTTTTAACTTTTTTTTTATGCAGATTATGGAAACGGTGGTCTTCTCGTCAAAGTGAAGTGCGAGAGCGTCGGCAGTTAGCTGCTGCTGCTGCACTAAATTCACTGTCCCTGGGTCCTCCAATCCGATTTAACAAAATTGACGTAAGTTTATGTTTTCTTCCCCATACATGTGCTGATCAAGAAAGCACTAAAAGTCTCTTAAAGGCATGTCTATTGAGGTTGGTGGTCTAATATCAGTTCTCTCTTCATACACAGCAATCAAGGGCGTGTGGTGAGTTTAACATTGATCAAGCCATGAGGAAGAGATTTGAAGAACATGAAAAATCATGGTCAAGGCTAGATATTTCAGATGTGATAGCTGATGTACTAGTAGGAAGAAATCCAGATTCAAAGTGCCATTGCTGGAAGGTCATCTTATGTGCGCAGACTAAATCAGTAAACACAGCATCTTCTGCAAACCAAGTTACACACTCTGCAGCCAGTCGATGGTTACTATCAAAGCTTATCCCTCATGCAGAGCATAGCCTCTCGGATGATAATTTGTTGTTTTCAGCTCCCGGCGTGTCGTTATGGAATAAATGGGTTGTGAATGAGTCCGATCTGAATATCAAATGCTGTCTCTCAGTGGCTAGAGATGTGGAAGCTGATAATGATCTATCTGAAACAACACATGGTGCAAGCGCCATTCTCTTCCTTGCATCTGAAGGCCTCCCTTCGAATCTCCAGAGAGAACAGCTTAACCGCATACTTAAATCAGTACCTAGCGGTTCAGTTCTTCCTCTTCTGGTTGTAATCAACTCGTGCAATGGCGAAAGCATGGATCCTGGTACCAGTATCGTCTCCGAATTAGGCCTCCATGATATTGACAAATCAAAGATAGCAAGCTTCACCATCATTTCTATTGCTAATAGGTCCCAAAAGGGACAGGAAGTTCACTTTTTCAGCGATTCACGGCTAAGGGACGGGCTTAAATGGCTAGCAAGCAATTCACCTCTGCAACCAAATCTTCATCATGTTAAACCGCGGGAACTTGTTCTGACCCATTTCAGTTTCTCCCTAGAGTTGCTGAAGCAGATGCCAGATCAGGAAGTTCGTCCTAACATCTGCATATCAGCCTTCAATGATGCATTGGAAACATCAAAAAGAAACATCACTTCTGCTGCTGAGGCAAATCGAATTGGTTGGCCCTGCCCCGAGACCATGTTTCTGGAGGATAATAGGAAAGAATGTTTAATGGTGAAGCGGTATCTACCCAATCTGGACTGGAGCAGTGCAGAGAGAATCGAAACACTCATATCCATGCTCGAGAACTGTAAGCTCCCATATTTTGAAGATGATTTGACATGGTTATCTGTAGGATGTGCTTCTGGTTCTGAGTTAGAGAACCATACGCAACGGCTCGAGGGATGCTTGGTTGAGTACTTAACGCGGACAAGCAATCTGATGGGAATCTCATTAGCCACCAAAGAAGCAGGAGTGATGCTACAAAGAAACACAAGACTCGAACTCCATAACTCAAGCTACTACCATATCATTCCGCGATGGATCGGGATCTTCCAGAGAATCTTCAACTGGCGGATAATGGGTCTGTCCGATTCATCCTCAGCTTACGTCCTGAAGTCTGATCTCACAATGTCAGCTTCAAGCTATGCAGATAAATTCATGGCTGAAGATGCATCAGACCCATCTTCTACTCCAAATCTTCCATTACTTCGTGAAATGATCCAAATCAGCTGCAGTCCCTTGAAGTCGTCTCCTCCATGTGATCACAAAGCCCAGAGAGTTGTCGAATCAGTTCAGACAGAAAGGCTTATCGACGGTCACAGAGATATAGACGAGTCGATGTTGGAGAAGAGCAGAGAAGCTTCTAGAAGAATCGATATGATGATAACTGAGGATGATGAGTTAGCTGGTGAAACTGAGAGATCACAGAGAAGTAAAAGTAAAGAAGGGGCCGAGAAGAATACGTTGAAGGCAAGAGAACGCGAAAGATTAGATGAATTGTTGGAGAAATGTAACCTGGTACAGAATAGCATAGCTGAAAAGCTATGCATATACTTCTGAGATTACAACTCTGTTTGTTCATTTGTTCATGTTTGTTTTTCCATGTCAATTTTGTCTAACTAGTGGGTATTGACGCAAAGATGCATACATAAAATATGACGAAAAATCTACAGAAAAAAATATTGCGACCAACAGACTGACAAAGTTATTACTGATTATTATGTTAGTAAAGGCTTCCGACTAATAAAGTCGTGTAATGTGCAGCTTATGTTCCACCAAACGCACTCCTTGTGCGTGAAATAAACGCGCTTAAACTTCGTCCAACAAGCGCGCTTAGGCCTTTTCAAAGTTATATAATTTAACTTATGACATTCAGAAATGTCAAAGAGTTTCTCTGCAAACAGAAATGTTTTCAGAGAAAATAGGATTTACTTTTACTTTTGCTATATATATAGGATAAATCTGTGAGATACAAGCAGTACAGAAATAACAAACAAAGGGGCAAATAGGAATATGAATCATGCATCATTCTCATTAGACAGGTTTTTTATCTGTACAATGATAATTGTGATATCATCTGTCCTATTCTCATGCTCCAACCATAGTTTGTATGATTCCGCTGCTGCTGCCGCGCATCCATCTCGCGGATCAGCATATCTCCCAACCTGCAATACACACAAACACACAATTCTCAATCACATTCAACACAACATGATCCTATACATAACTAACATATTGAGATGATCTTAAAGAGGGGGGTTTTGTTGTTTTACTTACCATATCAACAACAGCTTGGCTTGGAAGAAACTCGAAAATCCCATCGCTTGCAACAACGAAGAACAAATGGTTAGGCGAAAGATTAACCATTGATACTTCTGGTTCTGCAGTAACTCCAATGCTCTCAGCTGTAAAATCTCCAACACTTCTCGTGAATGCAGTTCCCGGGTACATCCCATTCTGAACCCAAAGCCTAGGCGGGTCTCCTCCTTCACTCTCTTCGCTTGCCCACGTTTGTATACTCGGATCTTTCAACCCTTCCACTTGATCAACACTCAGCACTCTAGCTCCACAAGCTTTAACCCTCTCGCATTCATCTTTCCTAAAAGGCGTCTGATCATAAGACAAATCCTCAGCTAGAATCCGATTCCTGTCTTTCACAGCAAGAACCGCCCTCGAATCTCCTACATTAGCAACATAAATCTTATCCCCAACAACAAGAACCGTGATCGCAGTAGTCCCACTCATCGAATCATCGATCTCACTTTCATGTAACTCCTCATTCACCCTCAGGAAAGCAGACTTATACGCCTTCTCAGGATCATCAAGCAAAGCAGGATCTTCAGACAACATCTCCACAACTCTCTCCTTAACGAAATTCGAACACTGCGTACCGAATACACCGTGACCATCAAACACACCGAAGAAATGAACATTGGGGTTACCTTGAAGCTCAGTTTTAATGCAATAAGTGTCTTGATTCTCCTTATCAGGTGAATCAGGATAATAACCTCGTTGAGACAAGACAGAGTAAACGAAATCGAAATTCCGAGAAGGAACATGGATTGCTCCAAGAGGTTTAGGAACAGCAGCACAATCTTTCCCTTTGACACCACCATTAAAGGCCTTTGCTGGTACATGTCCTCCTCTAGAATCACCATCTGATGATGAAGATGGATACGGACTACAACATTTACATTGAACACAACCCATCTAAAGTTTCCCCAAAAACAAAAAACAGATTCAACAACAACAAAAAAAAAATCGAAAATTTAAAGGTGGGCTAAAACAAGCAATATCTGGGACAACGAAGAGAAGGGTAATCGTCAGATTCAACAATGGCGTCGGCAAAAGTAGAGGGTTTTGCAGATTTCATGGTAAAGGGAAACGAGGAAAGACGAAATTCAGACCCAAAGCCAGAATCTTTTTTTTGTTGGAATAATCGGAGGATGAAGAAATCGAGGAAGAGGAAGAAAGAAACCAAAAAAATTGTTTCTTTTGTTGTTCGTTTCTTTGTCTTCTTCGTCTTGTTCTTCAACCCACTTTCTTATTCCTCTTACCTTTCCCTTTAAAGGGTTAGAATTTTGCGTCAACCCTTTGAAGAGAAAAGCGTCAAAATTTTTGGAGAAACCCTAAAGAGAATTTGTTCAAAATGAGAGGAATAAGAGAGAAGGGGAAGGAGAGAGAGAGAAGAGTTTTTTGGTTTGATCCTACGGATTGGAGTACACGAGTGGGTTTGGCTTCTGCACAGCCGCGCACGAATTCCCAAAACAAACAAATATTGATTTTTTTTTGTTTCTCGTTTCTTTTCCTTCGGGTTTCTCAAAACCAGCATTGTTTTTGGTAAATAATTTAAATTATAGGCCCAATGACCCTGATGGGCCTCAGTGTTATAGTAACATTCCAGCAATAATGAATGTTATCAACTTACCATATTCTTAATTCAATTTTCTTCTAATCATATATGGGATATTAATATCGACTTTGCTTAAGTTTTGCTATTGCCATAAAAGAATATTTATCATATTGTCTCATAAAATTCATGTATGTGTTTACCAACGGAATAACAAATTATGATCTATGAAAAAAAATTAGATTGAGAAAACAAGAATTATCTAGTCAAATAAGTAAACAGATGAGTATTACTATTACCAAAGAGAATGTTGAAGAAAATTAGCCAAATTAGTCATTGTTTAACTTTGGACTAAATGTTGAACCATTTTTACTTAGGTATTTCCAATATTAGACGACAATTAGTTATTGTTTTGACCAAGGTTAAATAGTAAACCCATTTCCATATTTTACCAACAGTCAACGCAACAACAAAAAGAACCAATCATACAACAAATCTATAATTTAACATTTTTTCCGGCCGGCGATACTATTTCCGGCGCGAAGTAAACGACTGGTACACGACTGTTCCTGAACCTGGAAACTCATCCACGACACAGCTCCTGCACTTTAGTCCCAACTTCTTCACCTCGAGACTATATCCTTCATCACCACCGTACGTGGTGGCTATGGAGACCGTTCCTGGCCTGAAAACATCCACTGCACGTTTTATAACCTCCGAGATGTCATCATCGTATACCGAAAACACACACTCGAAGCTCGCGTAGCTGAAACCTTCCTCAGGCGTGACGTGGATCGTTGAGTAACGTTCACCATCTACACTGTTCATAGAGTAGCCACACGGATCAAACGCGAAATCGCAGATTATTGCGTTTGCGTTTATAGAATCGATTCCGCTCAGCTTCGTCATCTCTTTGCCGTTATGTCCAAAGAAGCTTTTCGAGAGAAAAGGGTCAAGCTCCGTCATACAAACCTCAACGACGACGAGCTCTTTGGAATCAGAGTCGAAGTCAACGCTCGCGGAGAACACGTGCCATGCACGTGAAGGATCGTGAGAAGGCATCACGGAGGCTTTACGGTAACGGAGAGATAACGGGAGAGCTTCCTCGAGGGTCAAGACTTCGTCTTCGAAGCTAGTGTAAGGGAAAGGCTGAGACTTTGGGAAGATGAAGCTACCGCGAGTGTACCGGCACGTGTGTAACGTGAGGCTGAGGTCTTGAGCTAGGAGGATGAACGGTGAGATTGATTTGAGGAGTTGTGTGGTGCCACATGTCTTGATGATGATCTTGGTTGGGTAGATGAAGAGGCTTGACTCTGAAAGGACATAAGCGTCGAAGCTTTGGTTTGATATGGCTGAGACTACAGTGCATTGCACGGTTTCTAAGACTCTCTCCAGTGATTCGAAGTTGATAAGCCTTAGTCCCATGAAGTTCTCTGATGAGTGTTCGTCTCTGGAGAATCGAAGTTCTAACCTTTTCTCGAATCCTTCGAATTCAGAAGCAGACATTGTAAGCAAAACAGAGAAGAACAGAGCAAAAACAGAGGAAGTTTGTAAGATTCAGTGTATAGAGAGGGAATGTAAGAAGTGGTATACTTATAGGAGGGGCATGTAGGTTAAGAGACACAGAATGATGATAAGAGATGTGTCATGTGTGTGTATATGTGAGATCTAAAGAAAACTTAGTTTCGGGTCACGCGCATGGTAAAATAGGGTAAGTGTTGAGTGTGTCTACGTACTGACTAGTTCAAGTTTGCCACTTAAGTCTCTATCTCACTCTCTCGCTGTTGGTTCCAATCAGGCAATCACACAGTAGGTACGACAGAATCATACCCGATTGTATTTCATTATTCATGTCGTATGTAAATGTATGTTTGTGGGATGTGACACAAAAGATTTTCGAAACACGCAGTAGCACAAGTGTCCCTACATGTTTTGAGCTGTGACAAAATTTGCAATTCCACGTACCTTTTTTTGGTTCGAACGCATTCATTCAATAGAATTTTTATGTTTTTGAATGTTGTAAATGACATTTTTTTTGTTAATAAATGGATCAAGATTGAGTAAGGTTATGCTTAAAGACAAAATTTGCATCTAGCAAATATACAAAGCTAACAAGTTGTGACTTGAGAAAGTGTCATTTCAACTAGCATAATTCTTACCAACGTGTTGGTGGCCTATTGCGGGTCGCGGTCTGGATTGACACGCCTACTTCTATAATACATAGAATTATTTTTTAAAAAAAATAATCTAATGACTAATTCCGAGTGTTTCTAAAACTTCCACATCGGCTAATTAAAAAAAAAAAAAAACTAACCTCAATCTTTTTAAAAAAATTTGTATACACATGCGTAAATGAGTGTATAATTAAGTTTAGAGAAAAGATTATATAATGGAGTTTAACAAGTTTGTTCGACATTGTAAATCCACCGAGAGTATTCCAGTTAACTATATGCACCACCATCAAGCATGATCTGCAAGTTTTCACTACAAGTTACAATCAAATCATCACATGAGTTAAGATATGTATCCTTAAGGTTCGAAATTCGAATTAATAAACGATGTTGTCCATTTCATTGAGGCCAAAAGCTAACGACAAACATCGAGACGTGCCAAACAAAGGTGATGAATATTTTTAGGGAAGAGTATGAATATCACTAATAATCATGAAATCTATAGTATTCATTCCAAATAAGTTGCCTAAAAAAGAAGTAGAAAAATAAGGCGTGACAACAAAATAATTATATAGTCTCCTTCTAAGTTTAACTAGGAACGAATGAGATGAATGGCCTCGTTACATGATAATAACTCTTTCCATATTAGTTTATTCATCATGTTACACACTTTTTTTTCTTGGGGGTACTAATCATATAAACACTTTCATGCCTAGATCTAACTCCAGCATTATCATCATCAATTTGTTCACGGCACTATGTGCATATATAGTTTTTTATGCGTGTATACATAATATGACTTTTAAATACAACAATATGTTGGGAGAAACTATAAATCTGATTCGTGATTAATTTGCACGAACGATATAGCTCATACATATTCTAGCTAGCTCATATATAGGTGAATAGGGGTTGGACCGTATATATATATATAGTCTGGCAGATAAAATTACAGATACACAAAAGAAATGATTAAACCTATGGTTAAAACAGCTTCCTCAATACTATATATAGTATACTTAGCTTTTAATCTAAGACATTTTTACTAAATACCACAATAATTCATCAATGGACTTACTAGATATGCTAAGAAGGTTCAGCCAAACGTACCAATTTATGCCTATTATATCTTAATACAAATGAATTGTTTAAGCTTGATAGTTCACAAGTGATTATATATACATACCATTTCAAATATTTTTTTAATAGTTGTTCCCCTAAATATAAGATGCATAATCTGAGTATTTCTAAAGCCAGATGAAGTTTTCTTAATGGAACGTTTTAGAGTTGCATGCGCACTGCGCACCCACCAATCTTCTCTCTCACTGCCTCTTTTCCCAATTACAATTACATTTTTTAATTACTTAAATATAGTTGCAAGTTACAACAATAATAATATGTAAAAGCTATTTTTTAGTGGATGCACTTCCGGTGTGCATGATACTACACAAAAAGATCATCAACCGAACCACACAATCTGTAATATTATATAAATACCACGTGACTCAATCGAATCTCACATAGACATTTAGTATAAAAAAGCTTATCTTCCACCAAACTTTAATCAGCTATTTTATGCACTAAAAAGCAGCTAACATTTTTTACTGTGGATAAAAATTAGATCGATGAGTGAATACAACAACAACCAAAAAAAAAAAAAAAGTATAAATTTTTACTGTGGGAAATGGGACCCACAAAGAAGTGTGAATCATAGGGATGTATCCGAAACCAAGGAACTGAGGGACCCACTTTGAGCAATCTAGTCACTCCTTTAGGTGACAGCTACTTCTCTGTTTGGTACATTTGTCTGTAGCCGCCACTCCTACTCGCACGCGCGCCACAATGCTTTTGCAACTTAATTACAACAAAATTTTCTAATTTTTCTACTAATACTATCTCAAACGATTCCTTAATTTTATAATCCTTCCATTTATTAAAGAGTGTTGTTTACAAACAAATTAATAAAATATATTAAAAGTTTTATTATACTCTTAAATAATAAGTGATTCAATCATATTTTTTTTTGTTTTGAGGTTAAAATAGAAATTTAATATAAAAACTGTATTGAAAAATAAAAACAACTCTTTTTAAAACAAAAAAAATAAATCTAAAACAATATTTAAAAAAAACAGAAAGAGTATATTGCTGTAATTCTCTCTCTAATAAAATTCACATGTGAATATTTCGTTGTATTATGAAAAGAAATCTTATTGGTTTAGAACGGTCAAAAAGATCTGAAGGGAAAAAATGTATAGCAGAAAGGTTCCACTTAAATTGTACTTCGTTGCAAAATGGATTTTGTTAAGTCTTTTCTTCTTTTTAAAAAACTTGAAGAATATGAAAATGCCACAATGATGAGTCGTGCTGCCACAATGATGAGTCGTGCTGGCGTAAGCATGCATCATCTCTTTGTCGTCTCTGGAAAAAGCCAACAAGCATTAGTGTTCGAGGCACTTTCAATAGACTTGGTTCACATGTCTATACATATATGGATAACTTGTAGTTGTTCAAAAGAGAAAATAAATGGATAATGACTTGCTGCTAGTTGCTACTCTCTCGGTACTATACATCCTTCTCTAACTTAAACCATTACATAAATTTCGGGATTACAGCTCAAGATTCTACCATTATCAAACTATTACATATCACGATATCGAATATTGTGAGAGTTTATCTAACAACTCGAAACACAAGACGGTATCCAAATAAAGAGATGTAAAACATGTAGCTCTATTCTAAGATGGATTCACATAGTAATATTATGGAAAACATGTAATACATTCCTTTTTGGGGATCAAATTTTAGGAGATGGTGGTTATACTAATATTAGTACCCGAGGCAACAACTAAGAACAGCAAAACAAATTTGAGCAGCACAACTTAATTTGTTCTAAAAATAAGCAATAACTTTTTTTTCTTTTTTTTGTTCCAGAAACAGATATACCGGTTTATAAAGAATCTAAGAATGAAGAGAATAAAAACAAAATCTAAAAACTCTCTCCGATTTCATTGGACAACAAACTTGTCTATCTTCCTATTTGTTAGGAAAATGGATTTTTTGAGACAAAGATTGTGTGGGAAACAGTCCGAACTTCAATCTCTTCCTCACATTTCGACTGCTAATAAAACAATCCTCTCCCCATTCCCTTTATTCTAGCCCTTCCCTAAACAATGGCTCTATTAACTATTCATCTTTTAAATTTGTAATAAACCCTTTTTATAAAAAAAATACCAAAAAAAAAAGAAGTTAAAATAAAAATAAAAGAGTTTACCTGAGAATATTAGGTTCAGGATGGCCTCAAGGAGCCTCTCCTATACTCAACTCCTAGGCCTCCTGTCCTTTATCCTCTTCTTGGTCATAACAACCACCACCACCACCACAATGGCGGTTCGTGTTGGAGTCATTCTTCATAAGCCCTCTGCTCCAACTCTTCCTGTTTTTAGGGAAGCCCCGGCTTTCAGAAATGGTGATCAATGTGGGACACGTGAGGCTGATCAGATTCATATTGCAATGACTCTTGATACAAACTATCTCCGTGGAACAATGGCTGCTGTTTTGTCTCTCCTTCAGCATTCGACCTGCCCTGAGAACCTCTCTTTTCATTTCCTCTCCCTTCCTCTTTTCGAAGACGACCTCTTCTCCAGCATCAAATCCACTTTTCCTTACCTGAACTTCAAGATTTACCACTTTGATCCAAACCTCGTCCGCAGCAAGATATCGAAGTCCATCAGGGAAGCCCTGGATCAGCCGTTGAACTACGCGAGAATCTACCTCGCGGATATCATTCCTAGTAGCGTCAACAGGATCATCTACCTAGACTCGGACCTCGTTGTGGTAGACGACATAGAGAAGCTATGGGATGTCGAGATGGAAGGTAAAGTGGTGGCAGCACCCGAGTACTGCCACGCAAACTTCACCCATTATTTCACAAAAACGTTTTGGTCAGACCCGGTACTAGTTAAAGTGCTCGAAGGAAAACGACCCTGTTATTTCAACACAGGGGTAATGGTTGTGGATGTGAACAAATGGAGGAAAGGATCATACACACAAAAGGTAGAAGAATGGATGACAATCCAAAAGCAAAAGAGGATATACCATCTGGGATCATTACCTCCGTTTCTGCTAATATTCGCGGGTGATATAAAAGCGGTTAACCATAGGTGGAACCAGCATGGTCTCGGAGGAGATAATTTCGAAGGAAAATGCAGAACGCTGCATCCAGGTCCAATAAGTCTTCTACATTGGAGTGGAAAAGGGAAACCATGGTTGAGACTAGACTCAAGAAAGCCTTGTATTGTGGATCATCTTTGGGCTCCGTATGATCTGTACCGTTCATCAAGACATTCATTAGAAGAGTAGAGGCAAAAAAAAACAAAAAGAAAAGAAAGATTGGCACATATATATACATCAATAGGAGAGGAGAAAGATGCGAAGAAGGGTTTTATAGCGCGAACAGAGAGAGCGGGAAAGTTTCATTTGGAAATCCGAAAACAAGTGTAGCAAACAAAACAAAGAAAAAAGAGAAAGAAACCAAGAGAGAAACTATATATATAACACACACTCTTAATGCAAAAAGATGTTGTGAAATTGAGTCATTGAGCTCAGATGGTATCATTATCATCATCATTTTTTCTTCTTCTCCTCTCTGTGATTTTAACCTTTTAGAATATTCGGCGTGTAACATATGTAGGTAGAAATTACTGCAAAGAAAATGGAGGATTCATTTCATTTCTTCTTTTACAAATTTCTAGTTTCTGATTCTATAAGAAAAACCTAGAGGGTCATAATCTCTGTCTCTCCTTCTCAAATCCTACTCGAGCATAAACACTAAAAACACAGAATCTGGTCTGGAAACGTAGAGATTCTACACTAAACAAAACGATTCCGACAAAGAATCTCCGTGACATCGATTCGAATGTTCGGTTACATAGAGTGAATCCAAAGTCAAGACACGAGAAATTTAAAGCAATCCAGATAAAAACATGAGAATTTACCAGGTAGACGTCTCGATTTGTACAGGATTCTCCAACGAGCACACAGGGAGAAATCGCAAGAGATTCTCTCCATAGATGAAATCATCATCATCATCATATGCACATAACAATAATTTGTAAACCTTCTCTTTGGTCTAGTGTGTTTACTTTCTCTATGTATACCGGAAATTGTAAAAGTTTAATTTGGGTTTATCTCGGTTTAGTTTAATTCATTGGTTTACTGTAAGATATACAACATGCAGATCTTTACTCAAAAAAATCAAAATGTCTTTCCTTTTTTTTTCAAGACTGTAAAATTGGAGACTTTTATTAAAGAGATGAGAAGAAGTCCAAGTTAGTACCATTGTCCTTTAGACAGTTAATAAATATATTATTATTATTTTGAAGCCAATAATTAAATTTTTAGTTTATTATTATTCTTATTACATATCAAAAATCTTAAATTTGGTCAATTTGACGGATAAAAAAAGGAGGCTGCTTTTTGCTTTGCTTCTTCTCTCATTCTCTCTCTCTCTATCTATCTTCTTCTTCATTTGCAAATCCCTAAATTGTGTGTTCTTACATCCATCAATCATTTCTTACAAAAGAGAAATGAGACCGGTCTACAATTGAGACACTCTAATTCGACGCACATAACCGAAGCGTTTTCGAGCTGTCCTGTCTCTCGCAATCTCCGTCCGAAACATAAGAGAGGGTTTTTGTCTGTTGTCTTTGATTTCGTTTTTGTCTCTGTTTGCTTCCCATTGGACATGGAAAGGTAATCTTCTAATGTGTTTTCGATTAGGTCTTTTGTTTGTTTCCCACCTCTCTCATTTTGTGGTTTTAATTGGGATTAGATGTGGTGGGTTTTGTGATCTCTCTAGCTCTCTACTTTTTTCACTTCTTGTCTTATTGTCTCTTGGGTTAGGAAAGTTTTGAAATTTCTTTCCATTTTCGCATTATTTGCAGAGAGGGATAATGAGAGATCTACGTTTTTGGTGAAACCTAGTCACATTTATTTGTTTCTCATTATCCTCTCTCTTATTAGACACATGTGTCACTAATTGTTCCTAGAAGAATCTCTTAGTTTGGTATTAGCATCTTTGACATTGATTGTACTGTAGATTATACTTATGTTTTTTTCTTTTTTGTTGCCTTTGTTTGGTTTGATGCAGTGCAGATACTGAACCTACCAGTTTAAATCGTGGGAACAATATGGTTGTCAAAGGTTATCCATTGCAAATGGTACGGATTATGAATAACAATGGCATTGCTGAAGACGAAGGAGACTCTGGAGTTGAACCTTATGTGGGTCTAGAGTTTGATACTGCTGAAGAAGCCAGGGAGTTCTACAATTCGTATGCGGCGCGGACAGGTTTTAAAGTTAGGACGGGTCAGTTGTATAGGTCCAGGACCGATGGTACTGTTTCATCGAGGAGGTTTGTTTGTTCAAAGGAAGGGTTTCAGTTAAATTCGAGAACTGGATGTCCTGCGTTTATCCGAGTGCAGCGACGAGATACAGGGAAATGGCTTCTTGATCAGATTCAGAAGGAGCATAACCATGACCTCGGAGGTCATATGGAGGAGACTACTCCCCGTCCCTCGGTACAACCGAGAGTACCGGCTCCTACCAAGCTAGGCGTTTCGGTTCCGCATAGACCCAAGATGAAGGTTGTCGATGAGGTTGATAAAGGACAGTCATGCCCTTCTGGTGTGATCTCTTTTAAGCGTTTCAAAGGAGCAGAAGAGAGTGACGGGCAAGCACAGCCTAAGGCTACTGAACCGTATGCAGGGCTGGAGTTTGGTTCAGCTAATGAAGCGTGCCAGTATTATCAAGCGTATGCAGAAGTTGTAGGTTTTAGAGTTCGGATTGGGCAGTTGTTTCGGTCAAAAGTCGATGGATCGATCACATCTAGAAGATTTGTGTGTTCAAAAGAAGGGTTTCAGCATCCTTCAAGAATGGGCTGTGGAGCTTACATGAGGATTAAAAGACAAGACTCCGGAGGTTGGATAGTTGATCGTCTTAATAAAGATCATAATCACGATCTTGAACCGGGAAAGAAGAATGTCGGTATGAAAAAGATAACAGATGATGTGACAGGAGGGTTGGATTCCGTGGATCTTATCGAATTAAACGACTTCAGCAATCACAATCATGTAAATAAATCCCGGGAAAACACCATAGGCAAGGAATGGTATCCAGTGCTTCTCGACTACTTTCAGTCAAAACAGGCAGAAGACATGGGTTTCTTTTACGCAGTTGAGCTTGATAGCAGTGGAAGCTGTATGAGCATCTTCTGGGCAGATAGTCGGTCAAGATTCGCTTGCAGTCAGTTTGGTGATGCTGTTGTTTTCGATACTTCATACCGACAAGGAGAGTACTCTGTTCCATTTGCAACGTTTATCGGTTTTAATCATCATAGGCAACCCGTGCTTCTTGGAGGGGCCTTAGTTGCTGATGAATCTAAAGAGGCTTTTTCATGGTTGTTTCAGACATGGCTTCGTGCTATGTCAGGTCGTCGTCCGAAATCTATTGTAGCTGATCAAGATCTGCCTATCCAGCAAGCTGTGGCTCAAGTCTTTCCCGGGACTCATTACCGGTTTTCAGCATGGCAAATAAGGTCCAAGGAACGAGAAAACCTCAGGTCATTCCCTAACGAATTCAAGTATGAGTACGAGAAGTGTTTATACCAGTCGCAGACAACTGTCGAATTTGATACTATGTGGAGTGCTCTTGTCAACAAATATGGCCTTAGGGATAACATGTGGCTCAGAGAAATATATGAAAAGCGTGAGAATTGGGTACCGGCGTATCTAAGAGCCAGTTTCTTTGGTGGAATCCCTGTAAATGGCACATTCGAACCGTTTTATGGTACTTCTCTGGATTCTATAACGTCTCTGAGGGAGTTTATCTCGCGGTATGAGCAAGGACTCGAGCAGCGCCGTGAAGAGGAGAGAAAAGAGGATTTCAATTCTTATAACTTGCAGCCGTTTCTGCAGACAAAAGAACCCGTCGAAGAGCAGTGCAGAAGGCTGTACACGCTCACCATCTTCAGAGTCTTCCAGGGCGAGCTTGCGCAGTCTTATAATTACTTCGGTTTAAAGACATATGAGGAAGGAGCCATCAGCAGATTTCTGGTGAGGAAATGTGGGAACGAGAACGAGAAGCATGCCGTGACTTTTAGTGCATCGAATCTCAATACAAGCTGCAGTTGTCAAATGTTTGAGTATGAAGGACTTCTCTGTAGACATATCTTGAAAGTGTTCAACCTCTTAGACATCCGAGAACTCCCATCTCGGTACATCTTGCACCGCTGGACCAAAAATGCAGAATTTGGGTTTGTACGTGATCTGGAATCAGGTGTGACTTCACAAGACCTCAAGGCCTTGATGATCTGGAGCTTGAGGGAAGCAGCTTCAAAGTATATAGAGTTTGGAACATCTTCTCTAGAGAAGTATAAGCTTGCATATGAAATCATGCGTGAGGGTGGGAAGAAACTGTGTTGGCAGAGATGAGGACCAAGTAAGATCATTTCCCTGATTATTCTCTTTGTAATCTATATATCTAAATTTTCTGAAGTGTGCACTGTGCACTAGCGAGGTTGTTTCGGTTCTTGTCCTTACTCTGCCTCTCTCTTTCTGCCTCTATGAATAATAGTGTCATTTAATTGCATTGATGTCCGGAAAGCTCTTGGATCATTTCTCCATTAGAATCTCTTTATAATTTAGTGGCTAACGACCCTCCTCCTTGTGCTGTTACAGATTGAAAACACGAGGTTTTGTTTGTTTGTTGTAGCCTGTTGGGGGTATTTTTGTCCTCTGCGTTTGAGGAAGATGAAACCGTGTTCATGGCCACCACGATGTAAATCCTAACTCTTTTGTAACTTCAGTTACCGCAACAGGTGGTGGTGGAGATGCCGGAGTGGTCTTAAGTACGACTTGTCCCTTCTCTTGTTGCTTTGTTATGTTGTTTCCCATAAATTAGAGTTTTTGGAAGATTCAGACATTTAGCGGATCAGTGTCTCTCTGGAATGTTTCGGCAGCTTGGGAAGAAGCTTTATGAAAATAGTAGAAACAAAGTATGTAATGTAACTTTATCATTAAGTTGTTTTCAATTCTCGTTACTCATTTTAGTTTTAGGAGACGAATGTTTCAAACAGCATTGCTTCAGTTTTCGGATATGGTTTTGGTTCATTAACAAACATTTTTGTTCATTAACATAACATAGATTACAACACAACTTATTCATTTATCTCACGTGTAAGAACATAACAATCTCAAGTCCGCTTACAAAAAACCAAACACCTTTCTTTACTTTAGCTAACTAATACTATGAGTTTGGTGATATGAGAGACTCTACGTATGTAACGGCCTCAAAACCGTCGCTGAGCTTAACCCCACGGATTCCCAAATTCCTCGATGCATCAGTCTTTAAATTGTACAAAATCATCTCTCCATCAAGCTCAAGAAGAACCTCGTCGCTGTTCTTAGTCGAACACAACGGTTTCATAGACCTATACCACAAGCTAATCCGAATTCTAGTCCACGAACTCGCCACACCGTACTCATTCATCACCCATATATCATCGTGCAACTCGTAGCAACTATTGACAACACAGAGACGTCCATCAAGAATCCCAACCACAAAGTTTCTAAACAAATGAGGACAATCCTCAGCTTCATCCGGCAATGGCATCTCTCGAAACTCCTCGGTCTTAAGATCAAATGCCAAGACCAGTATCTGGCTATCGTTCTCTACTTGAAGAAAAAACACCCAGTGAATCGCACCCTCGAAACACACACCCGAACTAAAACCATCGTTATGTTCATAATACAAATCGCAAATCCGTCTCCACGAATCCGACTTCAAGGAATAAACACTAACGTTAAGAACATCTCCACTTTCAGCAGCAAGATTCACAACTTTGTAATCATCAGTCAAATCATCGAATCCGAATCCGTAAGTTTCAAACTGTTCTCCAGACTCTTTAGCTTTAGAACGAACAGCTTTAGAACGAACAACTTCAGGTAATCTTTTCGATTCTTCAGTGGTTGGATTATACAAGAAGAAAGCAGATTCACAAGGGGAGATACACACTAAACCATTCGAAGATCCAATAATCTCAACCCAATTTCTCCGATAAGCATTCAGCTTAAGCATTACACAACGATGATCATCTTCCGATACACGACCGTACGATTGCTCTTTCACGTAACTCCTAATCATCTCATCGAAAATGGTAGGAACATCTTTAAGCGGATAATCAAGCTCCGTCGCAACTAAATCCCTAATTCCGTTACCGATCGAATCGAAGTCTAACGAGTATAGATTATGTGAAGAGACGATTAGTTTCCGGTGAATCGATCTTACGGAATCGTTTTTTCGGAGAGTTAGATCGCGGTGGTTTTTAGCGAAATTCGGATCTGATGATAGAGAGCGGAACAGCTTTGCGACGCACCTGAATCTCCCGATTGATTTCGCTGGTAGGCGAAGAAGAATTTCTCTGATGATCTCTGGAGGAAGGACGAGCGATTGCGATTGCGATTGCGATTGCGATTCCGGTGAAGCTTCGTCGTTGGTCTCTTGTTCGTCGTCGTTATCTTCTCTCCGCCTTTCTCTTTTCGTCGTCTCCATTATCGCTTTTCCTCGGAGAAATGGATCGTTTAGCGTCTTCTGCTGGTAGCTAAAACCGATTTAATCCTTATTTTCCGGTTTAAAAGCCAAACCGGATTATAACTCAGAATTAGCTTAATAGTACAATACAAATCATATAATTTATTTAACCTTTTTTTTTTTCAACTCGGAATTTATAAAACAAACGTAGTACATAGTTACAAGCTAGAGAACACAAAAATGTCTCCAGAGTTCAAAGTCGGCCAACAATACTGGAGTACAACAAAAAGGACTAAACAACCGGACCAAAAAACTCAAAACTAAGATTACAAACTCTAGAGTTGAATACAAAGAGGAGACTAATCAAAGATAGAATTAATTATCTTGAGTCTATCACACTGCGACAATAGAGAACAAATCAAAACCCAAACTAACTAACTAAGACAGGAGAAGAAGAACCATAAGCCAACTACACCAAGCTTCGAACCTATCTTAAGTAACAACCTCTTTATATTGCAAACCTAAGAGATTAGCCATTGAGGACAAATTACTAAGGCAAATTCTTATTAAGGGGGAAGATTGATGAGGGGCTCAGAGGTTACGGACTCTAAACTTCTCTAACCAAGGCTTGAATTTAGGCCTAACTACCTAAGACTCAACACCGACAAAGAGACAACTCTAGAGGAGCAAACCAAATTATGAGAACGATCAGGCAAAGTCCTAAGCCAAAACGCAAGGGAATCATGGAAAATGATCAAAACTCTAATTAATCATCCTAAGCCGAACTTAAAGACCAACCAGACTAAGAATAACGGAGAAAAGGTAACCGGAACCCACAAATCCCATAGTATTCTAACCCCTAAAACCAAATCCTAATCGAACCTCTTGAAGCCCCTAGCCGCCAAGTAACCACAATCGGATCCAAAAACCTTGTATGTATATGGCATGGAGCAAACAAGGCTTCGACGCTACAAGGAATCGTCATTAATGTTGGTGTGACACATTAATGTTGATAGATTTGGGTCTAATGAGACATTAATGTCATTAGATTCGGTGTAATCTCGGTTGGCTATATCGGATTTAATTCCCAAATTCCCGGTTAAATAGTCAAACCGGATGATAAATGATAACGGTCATATGAAGCAGTTACTTGCCGCCAGTAATTTTATTGTTTTCTCAAATATGATACAAATTATTGATCAGATTGCTTCGGATTAAAATGATCAATTATACAAATTTGTAAGTCAATGTCGATCTAAACTTTTGTTCGCAGTTATTGTTAGCATAATGAAAGAAAATAAATTCCGGTATTCATTTGGAAAATTTGAAAAATGAGTCTTTTTGGTTTGATAGGTGAATAAACACACATTATTACAGATACAACATCTTCTTTAGCTCTCTATGTAAGAGTTTAGAGATATAAGACTCTCTACGTGGAACCCATTGAAATGAACACCGCAAGGATGGAACATGAAAGGATAGTACTACCAACATAATCTCAAAGTTCTGATTTTTAACCATTACCATACAGGTTGGGAGAAATGAGACTCTCTACGTAGGTTTTGGCCTCGAACTCGACGCAGAAGTCAACATTACTGATTTTTAGTTCCCTATGAGTATTCCACTCAAAGTTGTACAAGACAAACTTCAAATCAACCTTTAGAAGTACCTCCTCCTCATTTTTGGTTGAGCAGAGTGGTGTAAGTGATCTATAGGACATGCCAAGTTGAATCTTAGTCCATGACCCCGCACGTCCATACTCGTTCATCACCCATATGACGTCGTGCAGCTCATATCCGCTGTAAAACACACAGAGACGTCCCCTAAGAGTACCTGCCTTAAGAAACCTATAATCATTAGCCTCATCGGGCAATGAGATATCTCGAAACTCCTCTGTCTCAATATCAAATGCAGCCAGCACCACTCGCTTGAGGTTGTTCTGACCCTCGTGAAGTTCAACAAACCAGTGAATCGAACCATTGAATTGCACACCGGACTTGCAAGCGACGTGCTTATAAGGCAAACCAGAGATCCGCCTCCAAGAGTCTGTCTTCAAGCTATAAACATCAGCATAGTGATACCCTTGGTCGCTAGAAACAAACTTCACCAATTTGTAATCATTGGTCACAGTATCGAAGCCAAACCCGTAAGGTTCTATTTTCTGTAACTTATCTGTGATTCTAGAGGTCAGAGTATCTAACACTCTTCTCGATTCTCCGGTTGTTGGGTTATACAAGAACACACCACCTTTCTCTTGGTAAATACACACCAAGCCATTGAAAGATCCAATGATCTCAACCCAGTTTCTTTTATACAATTCCAAATCTTCTTCATTCTCGGACGAATACTCTCTCATAGATCTCAGAATCTTCTCTAAGTAACACGGCTCGTCTTTCAGAGGATAATCTAGCTCCACAGCACTCAAATCACCACCGATACAATCTAAATCCACCGAGTATAGATTACGCATAGACACTAAGAGCTTCCGATGGAGAGTATCGTTTCTAAGTGCTAAATCTAGGCGTCTCTTGGCGAATCCAGAATCAGAAAACGTAGAGCAAAAAGTCTTTGAAACGCACCTGAATCTCCCTATCGATCTGATCGGTAATCGAAGAAAAATTTCGGTGATGATCTCTGGAGGGAGGCCGGAAAGTATCAGTGAAGCTTCTTCGTGGCCGTCGTCATCTTCTTCTCTCCGCGTCGCCTCCATTTTCGCTTCTTCACACAGCTAGTGTCGTCTCAGATCAGAGCTCTTTGTTTTGACCCGTAACTCTGGATCCGAGTGTCTAATCTCGGTTATCTTAAATCAAAATTCCCTTAACCATTACAGAACCGGAGAATTTTCAAATTTCGACATCTTAATACGTATGGATTGTTTCACCAGCTTGGTGTGTATTTCAAAGAATGTAATGTGTTATGAACTTATGTGATCGGTAAGTTTTGTCTATTCTCGCTACTCATTTTAGCTTTGGGAGATGAATGTTTCAGGATATGGTTTTACGCATTTACATAACATTAAGCAAAGACAAATTTTTATATACTTTACACTGTTTACGTTTAACAACATAGTACATCTCAAGTCCAACCCCAATTAACCAACTGGCTTTGCGAACTGCTCATTCAGCACAAGCTGCCTAAGAATTGAACCCGGCCTTGACCTACAGCAGAGAAAGTGTGTACTTTAAGGCACCCAACCCATATTATGTACTTGTCTTTTGCTCTCTCTCTGGTCACACATAGTCTCTTGAAGTAATTATCCAAACTACATCTTTGTAGATATCCCTAACCTTAATTAATCTTGGTGGAGAAGAAACGGGTGGTTGAGAAGCTGTGAAGCTGTCCATCTTTCACTAGGTTTCTTGCGTAAACAGCAGTCGATGAAACTCTTGAACTCATTAGAGCATTCCTTGGGGGCTTTTGGTGATTCTTCAAAGCATATAGCACTCATCAGTGAGCCCAAATCTGGTTTCTCTCCTTGATTAAGCAATGGGAAGTAACCAACCAAGATCTCGAGCATCGTAATCCCGAAACTCCATATATCTCCAGCGAAAACGTTTGATCTGTCTTCCTCTGTAACATCAGCTTCACTATTGGCTCTCTCGGGACTCATGTATGCGCATGTACCCGTGAATGAGTTGCACTTGTCTAAACACTTGGCCATGTTCTTACTCACTCCAAAATCTGCGATTTTCACCTCGTCTTTCGAGTTACGAAGCAGATTCGCCGGCTTGATGTCTCTGTGAACAATCTTGAGCTCGTGCAAGTAACTCAACCCTCTCAAAACCTGACGAGCGATCGTAGCCAGCTGATCCTCCGTGACACCGTGTAGAGACTCGAGCGTACCAAGATCCATGTACTCCATTAAAATAGATGTTTCTCCCGATGGTTTTGTAAATATATTATGACACTTTACGATGTAAGGAGAGTCAACGAGGCAGAGGATTTCGATCTCGCGGAGGAGTTGACGTCGGAAGGTAGAATCCATGTCTTCTTTGACTTTCTTCAACGCGTAGATCTCTGAAGTTGTCTTGTTGCTAACTTTGTAGACAGTACCGCCGTTTCCACTGCCGAGAACGTTGATTCTGTTGAAATCAGAGGTAGAGACGGTGTTGCTTGCGAAGGAAGTAATTCTTGAGGCTGTTGTTGCAGTGGTTTTGATGGGATAGCAGCAAGGGAACGTAGTAGTAGGAGCTTGGGGAAGAGATAGCGTGAGATTTAGGAAATTGTTTCTAACCAGAGCCATCGTGTTGTCGTCCAAAGATTGCTCTTGCAGAGATTAGGTTCTGTTTTAGTATGCAGAATTTTGTAAGTTTTAATGAATATCAATGTAACATAAATACTTTTTTGTGTCGGTACTAAATTAATATACCTCAAAGTAACCAAAATATACACGACAANAATATACCTCAAAGTAACCAAAATATACACGACAAATTTTTTCCTTTTCCTCTTTTTTTTTTTTTTTTTTTTTTTTTTCTTGTGATTAAGTTGATATATATCCCAATTTCCTAGATCTTTGGAGTCTATTTCATATTATTCTGATTTCTCGAAATAGGTAAAAGATATTATGTTTGTTAAGATCTATTTTTTTTTTTATATAAAAGATTAACATTATCCTTAACTTTTATAAAATCATAAAGAGTAGTATTAATTTTTACCTTGAACTTTATTAGTAGTAAGCTTAGTTAGGAAACTTGAGAAACACGGAAGCTAAAGATAGTTTTTTTTTAATTAATTAATATACACAAAAAAAATATTTCATTACCACATGTTTTAGTTTTTTTTACAAAACAAATAATTAATAGTATAAAAAATATTATGATGCAGAGCATCCTCTGTTTCTCAAGAGGAAAGATGGTTACTTATGGTACATCCTCAAGCATCTTTAAAGCCAATTCAGCTAACCAATGAACCGTTTCGCTATGACGGCTCACACCAACCGTGCCAGAGAAAACGTCGAAGTTCTCGAGCTCAGCCGTAGTTTCCAGAACCTTCTCAAGCTCTCTCTCCATACCCAAATCTCTAAACATCACAACATTCTCCAAATCATCTTCCATCATCCTTATCACCAGCTCGATCACAAACCTCCTGATTCTTGGAACCTTGATCGCTGGCTTGTCATGCTTTCTCAGAATTGAAACTAGCGAGTTCACTAGTTCTTGCTTCTCGATCCCTGCATCCATCAGAACAATGTTTACCTCTTCTGAGATCATGAATCTGAACACTTGTGCTGCTAATCCTAGCATCACTTCTTGTAGTTTTTGGTCTCCTGATGTTATTGACTTCAACACCGTAGGCACTGCCGCATTGATGAAACTCAAGTCGAGAAAGCATTCATGTCCAGAGTATATGCACAAGTTTCTCAAGACTCTAGCTGCATTGACACGAATCAAAGGAACTTCAAGTGCCTCCACGAGTTTTCCCAAGACACCGAGCCTTAGAATGTGGTTGCAGTTGCTTCTACTCTCTAAAGCAAGCATCGCTATAGCTTCACCAGCAGCGATTCTCACCCGGCTCTCATTCTCATCACCATGTCTTTTGCTTTTCAAGAAAATGTTGAACAGCTCTTTCAAGACACCTCCAGTCACTCCAATTCTCTCCCGAGCATCGGTCTCAAGAGCAAGAAAGCTCAAGATCTCGATACCGAGCTTCTGAAGTTTTGGATATCTCACTCCATGACGCAGTACATCTCTCAAGTTGCTGATTGTGAAGACTATCTCCGAGATCTCTCTCCTGAGACACTTTCCAGTGTTACCACTAGTACTTACCAACATTTTCACTAGCTGCAGCGAACGTTTCACTGTCAGGACACGGTCTGCATTCTCATCTTTTAAGATTGTTGCATCTGTATGCATGAAATCAATGATCTTCGGAAGAAGCCCTCTTGTGTTACCTATTTTGCCACAGTTGTCATGATCTCTGGATAGTTTCTTTAGAATCAAGAGGCCTAGATTATTGAACCTCCAGAAATCGTAGTGTAGACCATTGTCATGGAACACTTTCTTCTCTCCAAGCACATCAGGAGCATCACCTAAAGATCTTGTGTTCTGTAACAATGAAGAAATCGATTCCATTGCACCAGAGATTCCAGCTACTCTGAGGGAGTTCTGCTTTTTGCCCGCGAGTTTCGATAGTATCTCAGCCGCTGATCTCCTAATCTCTTCTTCTTGCACATCTTTCCAGTTCAACATCTCTACCAACCTAGAGAACAAAAGTTATATTCAAAGTATTTAGATAAAAATTTACTACTATGATTGAAGTATATAGAGCACAATATTTATGTAAAGAACAAACCTTTCAATGACTAGTAAATTAATGCCAATCTTCTGAAGTGTATCCTCTGCGAACCGATCATTTACTACAAACTGTTTGAGAATTCTCGCTCCGATGAGCTGCTCATCGGAGCAGATAGAGCCTAAGAGTTCCATAGCAAAACTAACCATATCCATCTTCACACCATCAAAGATACTCCCATTGACAGATTTCGAGTAAGCGTCATAGAAAAATCTCTTGATCGAGACCATTCCAGTAACACCAAAGCCACATTCTCTAGTAACCTTCTCAAGCAAGCCACACACACTAACCTCCCACTCCCAATAAGCCTTCTCCATAAGAAACAACAAAGCCTCGGCAAGCGCGAGTGAGTAGAAGATACTCAGAGCAGCTTGTCTGTTTCTTTTATCCAATTCTCCATCCAGAACATCTCCGTAGTTGTGCATCACGAGCTTGTAAGAAGAGAGAGCCACACAAGCACTCGCGGAGAGTATCTGGAGCCAGTAGAGAAGCCGGCTCACGTAGCTTGAAATGTAGAGCCATCTTGCATATGGAACAAGAGGAACCTCTGAGTTCTTCCATGTTCGATCAAAGCTCTCTTCCCGTTGGACGCAACAATCCTTCTCTCTCATTCTGCTTTCGAGAATCGGTTTGAAAACTCCTTCACTGCATAGCAACACAATCACAACTCGAAATCAAATTTATTACCCTAAATGGTATCTTAAGTCACAAGTAAGATCTAAAACCCCTAAATGGAATCTTGAGCCACAAGTAAAATCTAAAACCCTAAATCAAATTCGTTTCCAGTTCCAGTTAAGTAAGAAAAACCTGATTCGTTGCAGAACTGAGATCGTACTTGACCGGATCACGCGAAAGCTACTAATTCCGACACCAGCAACAGTCCATGTAGCTTGATGCTGCCACTCGAGTTCATGACTTCTACTAAAGATCCGAGTACCTTCTATTAATAGAATGATGGTAATAAACCAGAAATCGGATTTCTCAAGCGTGATCGCGAATCCACCGAGAAGAACCACTGTAGCCCAAATGAAACCTAGGGTTCCAAGACAAGTAGCAATCTTCTCGAGGATTGCAAGTTGAAGAGCAAAGAGTGTGAGCTTTTGCTCTGGTGCCCGAAATGTTGATCTTCGAAATGCAGTAGCGGAAGATACAGAAGCAGCGTCTGCTGTTTCGCAGCTGTCGCCTTTTTCCACGATGTTTCTCAAGTCTAAAATGGTGTCGCTTGAGCCTCGCGCTTCCTCCAGTTTTTGAAGCTCCAAAACCTATTCATTACATTATGTTACACTACATAACATAGAAAAATTATGTCTGTTTAATTGAATTAAGTTCTGTTTGTTTGAAAAGCGTGAAAAGATACAGAGGAGTTCTGTATCCACATTTCAATTCAGAAATGTAACACGAACCAGATTATGTTATCCAACATATATTATTATTGAAACTACATGATCAACAAAATTCTAAAATGTATTTAGACACAAACCAAATGCATGAAAACCGTTTATAGACTATAAGGAAAATTATACAAATAATCCAAAAAATCAAGCACAAAACTTTAATATAGTTTGAAGAGAGTAAAACCTGCAAATGGATGCTCCGATCATCGTCTCCAAATTTCCTGGAATCCATTATATTCTTGCTTATAGGATCTTTTTGTTTGTTGTTTACAAATTACAATGATTGATACGAATAAGAAAAGGCATGTGGTTTATATTTATATGTTGCATATGTTTGTGTGTGTAAGAGACAACGCTGAAAAGGCAAGCAAAGAGTAGAGAGGAAGACACCAATGAGGCAAAAGAATTGATAAGGAAGTGTGCAAGAAAGTATTACTTCAGATTGTTGTTTGTTTTCTGTCAATTCCTTCGAGAATAATAGTTTTATTAAATAAAAAAATGAATCCAATCATATTGTGTGAAGAAGACGAGTTTTTTGTATTTAAAAAAAAAAAAAAAAAAANTTTTTTGTTTTTAAAAAAAAAAAAAAAAAAAAATTCTTTGGACTTATTGGAGAAAGATGACATCCTTTAGCTTTATTAGGCATGTTGCTTGACTTATCTTTGATTAAAGCCGCCCAAAACCCTTTTTATGTTTGCCTTGTGTCACATACTAACCAATCCTTAAATTGATTGTCCTAACGCCTAACCAAACAAAACAAAAAAGTTACATGTTGACTTTGTGATCAATGATGTTGCTAAGAATTTGGATTCAATGAGCCAAACTCAATAAAACAATTCTTTTTACAACTATAGTAAAGAGGTCATCAATAATTATAATTAAGAATTGACATACACCAACACCATTGATGAATGGTAACTAGATATGTTATGTGAGAGGTTTATTATGGTGGTGAGTGGTGACTTGGAAGCAGGGCCGACCCAACAAATATCAAAACATTTGGATGACTAAAGAAAAAGAAAGAATATATGCCCTCAATGTTATTCGAACCGTGGTTGATTTACAATCAATGATAACAGAACCATTAGACCACAATAAAGAATTTGTTCAATTTTGTTGCCCCAAATTCTTATTAAAATTTTGGTGCCTAAAACTTGTGCTTCTTTTTTTTAGCCTCGGGCCGGGCCTGCTTGGAAGTCCAAATTCCAGCACAACAATTCATGTATCAAGCTCTCAAAGGCTTTAAATTGGGTCATCCTCACCATCATCTAAAGCTATGACACTCATGTAGTTTATAAACAAATAGTACAATAAACATGTTGCGAAATTCTTGGAACTTAGCCGCCACTCGACAACTTGCAGAGTTAGATAACTCAAATGGGATTTTAAATTACAACAATTACACGACTAAAAAAAAACTGTGAGGATTGATAGTAACATAATCCATTTAGCTATTTGCAAACATGGAGGATTCACCTAATTTTTTTGTTTCCTTTGTATCAAATTGCGCATACTAACCAAAACTGTTCTGTTCCACGACAACCGTGTCTGACGACTGCAAGAAAGCATTAACAAGATGAAAACATGTGTACACTTTGTAATTCCCAAACACATGGTTTCTAAATCACAGGTCATGCATATAACAATGTCTTAATAACGCACTAAATCTCTTAGACAATCTGAATTAGTGAATCCCTGCAAGCTTAAGAACATATGTATATAAGCCACTCCCCTCAACACATCAACTGCACGAGTTATTCCAGTTCTTGGCGCGATACATTCACCAATTTCAAGAATCCAAAACACTTGGTGCATGCTGCGTTTACCAATTAAGCTAGGTGGTTGGTTAGCTAGAATCTCCAACGAAAAATAATGGAATCGCAACAAAAGCAGGACATGTAAACAATTTAATCATCAAAGCTCTGTCAGAATGGCTTCTCCAGCTCTGATTAAGCAACAAAACTTCACAATACGGTCTAAAAAACCGATCAAACCAAACACTGTACCGAATCAAAACTTTCCAAAGCATATTCCTCAATATAATCTAACCAACTCAAAGGTATTATATCATTCATAACACTAAGAAAGCAAGCAAGTAGTACCTCTCCACATGAATAAAAGAAACTAAACAAAACCAATCAAATCTTCACTTTCCTTTGATGAACTCTAGATTTCTCGGCATCAATAATGGACTCCACACGTTTAACCGCATCATCAAGCCTCCCTTTCGCATTCACCACAACATAATCAAACTTCTTCAACTGCTTAACTTCCTCTCTCGCAGTCGCAACTCTAACAAGCAACTCCTCTTGACTCTCAGTCTTCCTATCAATCAACCTCTCAACCATCGCAATCTCACTCTCCGCAACCAAGAATATAAACACAGCAGAGTCACCAAGTATCTTCCTCAAAGTCTGAGCTCCTTGAATATCAACTCTAAGCACAATATCATCCCCTTTATCCATAAACTCCTGAATCTGTTTCTTAGGTATCCCTTTGTATTCCCCATAAACCATTGCATATTCAAGAAGCTCATCATTCTCCACCATTGACAAAAACTGTTCCTTAGAGACAAAGTAATAATCTTTACCATCAATCTCACCTGGTCTCATCGGACGGCTCGTAGCTGTAACAACGAAATGTAACCCTTCACGAACCTCACGAAGCTTGTTGATAACTGCGTCTTTGCCTACTCCACTTGGACCACTGATCACAGTCACGATCTGATTCGGAGAAGGGACGATTGGTTGGGATGTGAAGGGAGAATTCACTTTGGATTCGAGAGATCGAAGCAATTCGGGTTTGGTGTAAGATTGGATTGGAGATGGGTTTGTGGGTTTGGGGATTTGGGTTTGGCTCATTTTGACAAGAGTAGAAGAGTGACGGATTGATTTGGAGATGGAGATTGGTTTAGGGAAGACGATGATGGAGCGAGAGAAAGAAGAAGAAGTGGAACAGAGGAGTTTACGAATCATCTAGAGATTTAAAGGAGAAGACTTTAAGGGGCTTGACCCGTTGATTGAGGCGATGGAACAACTGGTTCGAGCCACCACACCACACCACACCACGATGGATTTTATCTCGTAGCTTCTTCGTTAAAGAGCTTAGAGCACGATTTTCTAGGTCTTTGCTTTCTTCAAATGTATTATTTTTTTGTGTATGTAAATTTATTTTTTTGGGTGGTAATAATCTTATTAATCCGAATAGTTAAGAAAATTATTGAAAATTTAAATTTCTAAAATTGTACTAAAATCATTTTGTCAACAATATCTTACTAATTTTCCAGTCTAAATATTTTAATAGTTATGCTTCTACGAAATTACAATAATAATGTTTTCTTCATTTGACATATAGTAATCTTTTCAATGCATAAAACAAAAGTGTAGAAGAGTAAAAGCCTTCATGAGTTAAAAAAAATATATATTTTTTTAAAAATATCGATGTTAATATATATATATATATATATATATTGTTTTTATAAATTTTATAAAATGTATATATGATTTAGATGAATATGTGTATGTTGTTAACTTGTTACTTGTTAGTAGTTAATAAGTTAACAAAGAAAAAAGAGGATTAGTATTAATTTCCACCGAAACTAAAATATCAATTTTTTCCAAAGACAATAATAATATAATTGAGATCATAATAATTATTATTATTTTTTAATGTAATGGCTCGACTTTATATTCGTCACCTACCAATGGGTTGTGTCAAAGCTAAACCGATCATCAAGTGGTTCTTTTTCTCTTCCTCTCGTTTCCTCCTCCTCGTCGTCTCCACGATTCATCTCCGAGTTCCGGCGACTCTTCGTTCTACCTTCCGATTTCACCAAATCCCTCATTTCTCCTCTTCTCTTCGCTCTCCGATTCCAGAAATCTGATTTCAAGCGAAAAAAACCCCGAAATTTCAAGACTTGAGCCAATAATCTGTGTAAGAAGATCGAAGAAAGATTCAATTTCTTACAAAGTTCTTTGCTTTCTTCGGGATCTTGTTTTGTTTTCGATGGACAACACAATTAGGGTTTCCTCGGAGGTTCCTGGATCTTCATCGAAAACGACTTCACAAACCCTAACGGAATCAACATCTCGTACCGAAACAATCAATGGGTCACACGAGTTCAAGATCAGTGGTTACTCTTTAGCCAAAGGGATGGGGATTGGTAAATACGTTGCTTCTGATACGTTTATGGTTGGTGGGTACTCTTGGGCGATCTACTTTTACCCAGATGGGAAGAGTCCTGAGGATAATTCTTTGTATGTGTCTCTCTTCATTGCGCTCGCTAGTGAAGGTGCTGATGTTAGGGCTTTGTTTGAGCTTACGCTTGTTGATCAGAGTGGTAATGAGAGGCATAAGGTTCATAGCCATTTTGGTAGGACTCTTGAGAGTGGACCTTATACTCTTAAGTACAGAGGAAGCATGTGGTGAGTTCAAATTTATGCCTTTTTTTGGAGATGGTGACATGTTTGAGTTTCTTTTAATGCTTATTGAATGTGATGCTTTTGTGGTTAATTTAGGGGATACAAACGGTTTTTCAAGAGGTCTCTTTTGGAGTCATCCGAGTTTCTCAAGGATAATTGTCTGTTGGTGCGGTGTTGTGTTGGTGTGGTGAAGTCACGCACTGAGGGACCGAGGAGTTATAATATACCTGTGCCGGTTTCTGATTTGGGTCAGCAGTTTGGGAGGCTTTTGGATAGTGGGAAAGGAGCTGATATTACTTTTGAAGTCGATGGGGAAACGTTTCTTGCTCACAAGTTGGTTCTTGCAGCTCGTTCTCCAGTTTTCAGAGCTCAGCTTTTTGGCCCGTTGAGAAACGGAAATACTAAATGCATAAACGTTGAAGACATGCAAGCCCCCATTTTCAAGGTCCTGCCTTTCACTCTCTTTTGTTACTTAATCTGGTTTTCCTTGGGATGTCTTTAGTATAATTGTTAATTAGTGGCTTTATGATATAAAGTTGTTAGTTTCAGTGGTGGGTGTTATAACGCCTTATAGGAAGAGATAGCTTTCTTGGTTCCTTGCCTTTCTCGGGTGAGTAATTGTGGTGTGATACAGGATTTTCTGTTTACGAGTGTACAATCCGGGATCTTCTCCTGGGGCGCTGCTCTTGTTCTCAAATATAACTCACCCGGGATAAGGTTTCATCTTTCTGCTTCTCTTCCTGATTGCATGAATGTCTTTTTTGCTTATCCATTGCTGTAGTGTTTCCATTTTTTATATGTACGAAACGCATGGAAATAGTTTGTTATAGTTGGTATTGTCCAAAAAGTTGTTTCCTATTATATTAGGTTGGTGGCAAGTTTTTGAATTCCCCAGGGCATACTTGACTGCAGAAACTTCAGAGGTTTTAGTAATGCCAAGTATGCACCTTTGCGTTGAAGCTTATGTTTTGTTTGTTAAGATTGGTCTATAGTCCATGGTCCATGTGCGGGTTTCAGATCCTGAACGTGCTTTGTTTTGCAGATGTTGCTCCATTTTATATACTGGGACGAGTTGCCTGATATGCAAGACTTAATGGGCACAGACTTGAAATGGGCATCAACTCTAGTGGCTCAGCATCTGCTTGCGGCTGCAGACCGTTATGGTCTTGAGCGGCTTAGAACAATCTGTGAGTCAAAACTCTGTGAAGGAATCAGCATTAACACTGTTGCAACCACCTTGGCTCTCGCAGAGCAACATCATTGTTTCCAGCTGAAAACCGCCTGCCTCAAATTCATAGCGATGCCAGAAAACTTGAAAGGTAAAAAAATATGTTTCTTTTTAACTTGAATTATTATAATCATCTCCTGAAGGCTGCCCGTTTAATAAAAAATTGTATGTGGTTTCTTTTGTAATTTTCTTAGCTGTGATGGAAACCGATGGGTTCGATTATCTGAAGGAAAGCTGCCCGTCTTTGCTGAGTGAACTACTGGAGTATGTGGCTAGGCTGAGTGAGCATTCTTTAAATTCATCTGGGAATCGAAAGGAGCTATTTGCTGATGGTTGTGACGTGAATGGAAGACGAGTGAAGCAACGGTTACATTGAGTAACTAACTGAGAGAAGGAGAGTCACCTTGATAGCCTGTAATGGTGATGGTGGTGACTTTTGGTAAAACAGAAATGTAGAAGAGTAAAGATTTGTGCATTTGTCATTGTAAAAGGATTAGTGATTGATTGATCTGTGTTGTCCAGCAATTAGGGTGAAATGTTGTTCTTCCTTTTTCTTTCGATTTTGGGTTTCCAGAAATTGTATGACCAAAACTACTACTCTCAAGGAAAAGTTCCTTGTGACTTGGACTTGCCAGAAGTTATGGCAGAAACCATTGGTTTTCACTTTTCTGTATGCTTTATGTCTCCGAGAAACAGCCATAGAGCTGATCAAAGATAAACGCCTAGAGATGCAATTACCAATTTTTAAAAAGTTTTTACAACTTTATAGATGGAACGAGCAAATCCTGAAATCAAAAGATCAGAAGCAAGAAACAAAGTTTTCAAGGATTAAATCAACCATTTGATATCTGATTATTTGCAATTAGATACTCTCCTTTTCTTTGGTGTAGTTCAATAAAAAGTAAGTCTTCGAATTGTAATATTGGGACATTTTCTAAGGTAGATAAAAAAAAAATCCGCAAACAAAGCTGTCTAGTTCTCCAGTTCCCAAGACGAACTCTGAAAGCATTGTATGGGATAATTCTATAATGATAGATTGAAGAGTTTCTATCGACCTGAGCAGCGATTGTCTACCCCTCCTTTTAGAGCCAAACTTGCTTGCGATCTGCAAAAGATAAAGCCGTAAACTGAATCAGAATGCAAAGAGAAAATACTGAATGCACTAAGAACAAAGTGTTAACTAAGAATGTATAGATTTGATCAAATAAGAGATACCAGGCAGGCAAACAAAGAGAACAAGTCAGATAAGAGCACAAGTAGGTCAAGGTTGTGACAGAAGAACACATGATACAATACTGATGAGTAACCAACCAACGGCCTTACTCAGAGTATTACATATGCACCGTATATACATATACATTACAAGTTACATCGTCATTTTGCTACCAGAGTACCATGAGCGGGTTTATAAAACTATCAGGTCTGTATTGCTATCGAGCAAATCTCCAATTTTTCAAGGTTGAAGTAAATAAAGCCAGAAATGAACACGAAGATCATGTCCTAGTCACACAGCATATCAAAGTGGAATCATTAGCTGCTCTATATATGAAATCCAGATTCTCCACCAAAAAAGATTGGAAAGCAGAGCACCAACAGACTTTGAAAATCAATTAGTAAGGACAGAGTTTCCCATTGAAAAGTTTAATAATCTAGATAGTAGCTGTATAATAAGGATAAGCCACGGAACCCCCATTTCTACCAACAAGAGACATGTCAATGCCTTCAATATAGTTTAGATCTTTACAGAAACATGGTTTCAAATTGCAATAAAATAAGGCAGAAGAATCATAATCCATCACCAAATTCCCTGCCTCACTAATACTTCTCTCCTTAATGTCAAATCTACTATACTTCTCTCCACTAATACCACTATGTAGCGATACTAAAATGTTTCGAACAAAAAAATACGGTGATACACACCACAAATGTATATCACAACACCAAACATCATACGTTCATTTAAATCCCTATCAATTCTCACTCAGAAGAAGATTCAATCTGCCCCAATTCGCAGTGAATCTGCTCAACACAACAATGCAACATCATAAAAAGCTTACTCTTTTACAAAAAGACACAGAACTCATTCATCGTTATCAACACGTCACCAATCATGCCAGATTCAAACACAATGCAGATTCCATCAAATTGTGTTAAAGCAAGTTCCTTGATCTGATATTAAACAGATTCCATATCACCAAAACAGATCAATAAAAGCCAATGCCACAGAAAGAGAGCATAGAACAGTCTTAAAGCAAGTTCCTTGAACCGAAATCCACTAACTTTTTATGACGACGAGCTCGTTTAGGCCCCGAACCAACGAGTTTAGCAACAGGACAACCACACCTAGAGCGAAAAAGCAAAACAGCACGACCATTAACAGGAGCCATCCTCCTTAACTCAGCTCTCAAACACTCATAATCAGGATTACTCTCACTCCCACCTTTCCAAGGCAACCGATCAATCATCTCCTTACTACTACTACTAGACTTCTTTACACATTCCTCCGTCTGCAACTGCAAATCAAACTCCATAGCCTTCTTCAACCCTTTACATTTCGGGTTCCTACACTTCCTCGATCTGGGTCCACAGCACAAGTCGAGAAACGCGATCGTAACCGCGAAGAAGACGGCGAAGGCGATGAGGAAGGAGGCTGGAGAGAGATCGGAGTAGGAGAAGTGAGAGGAGAGGAGGGAGATTGTGTGGAAGATGTAGGAGAAGTATGAGGAGAGGAGAAATGCGCCGGAGAAGAGGACTAGGAGGAGGATTAAGAGGTCGAGAGTCGCGGAAGGAGAGTGGTTACAGAGAGATGTGGTGGATCTGGAGGAAGGGGGCATGCTGGTCGGATGTTTATTAACGTCGTCGGCGTTTGCGGCGGAGGAGATGGAGCATGGTAGGAGGAGGAAGACGGTGGCTTTTTTTATTTATTTACATATAAGATGAATGTGTATCTATACATTTGGTATTTTATTTACTTTTTCAACATTTTCAGGGAATAATGTTTATTTTATTTTAAATGTAACCGTGAGATGAGATTTTCTCATTTCTTTCAAAACAACATATGTTAGGTAGATTGGGACAAAAACAAATCTCTAATTAAACCCAAATTCAACCCAAGTTTTTTTTTGTTCTTTTTTAACTATTACTTCGATATTATGGTTGCTAATTTATACATCACCAAATGTATTATCCCATTTACTGAAGTATCGGATCAAATTACTTAGTACATGTTATATTATATATCATGTTATATCCTGATAGCTCTAGCACAAACCACTAGACTAAAAGTCTTGGTCGTTTTAAAGCATTTATAAATGACTACTTATTATTTTTTAATTTTTAAATTATATGTAATTTCATATTTTATTTATTTTTTCACGCGGAGAATCTGATAAATAACTTAATTGATTGATATCGTAAATATTGTTACTTCTGATCATTGGAGAATTAAAAATAATATAATTTTTTGTTCATCTATATTATACCAACAATATTTTGATTATTGTTATGTCACTGATTTGATTAGACAACTAAAATTTACTTTAAGTGCTTTGTTAGAGCAAGATGATGAAATATAATATTTACTAGTAATTTGATGAAAAGTTGAAAACATAAATTATTTAGCAGTTTAGATCTACAATTTCCGCAATTTTTAGTATCTACGTTTTTTTAAGTCTATAATAAAAAATTATATTAAGTTTGAGATTTACAAATATCATATTATTTTTTGTAAGTATTTATAAATGATCAGTGAAATGGTTTAACTGATATGGATTAACAAGACCAAACCATTAGTCCATGAACAGTTGGTTTATTATTTAAGTCATTAATTATTTGTTTGGTTTACAAACCTCAAGGATTGTAAAGTTGAACTATGCACGTGATAGTTACATGGCCATGCTCTTCATTTGTGGTATTACGAAAATGATCACATGTATTTTTTTTTTTTTTTTGAAAAAGTATGATCACATGTATTTGCGTGATTGTTATACATTTTGTCTATACAACATGTTATTCTTAGACTGTTATCAGTATTTTCTCAAACAATTCGAATTTTGTCCTTATTTTTAGTTGGAATATAACAAAAAAAAATTACATACTAATCATTGTCATATGAATATACGACTTATTGATTGACTTGATAGGGAAATCTAAGAACATGTGAGAGTTTGGACTTTTTCTGGTGTCCTGAATTGATAAAGCAAAGCATGTGAATAATTGCTATAGCCATTCAAAGAAGAAGAAAACGTGGTTTGTCTGGTCAACATTAATGATCTTGTCTCTGAGATGAAGGCTTCAAGGAAGAATCAATATATTAAACTAACACACCATGATAACACTAAGGAAAAAGGCTGCTTAACGTGTACGGTGCTTAGCTTATTTAATGATGGATTAGTTCAAATTTGTTTAACTTTTCATGCTGTGACTCTAATGATTCTTCGTCTTGTTTTCATCATCGTCACGTAAGTCACGAGCCATGACAGATTTCATTATTAAACAGAAAAGACAAGTGTAACAAGTAACAATACTTCCAAAGTTCCAACAACCAAGGTCTTTAATCAGTCCAGAACTTGACATGAGCTACATTCATTACTATTGACAATACCATTATAAGACCACACCCATTTTAAGTGCATACATATAGATATATACATACATTCACTGAACTGTATAAGTATTAACCAAAATCCTCACATGAACGAGGTTGTCCTTTTAGTAGAACTCGCGATCCGGAAGGATGAGCGGTGCGATGAGTGTCCATATGTAGAGTACAGCCGTGACCCAACCTGTGCATATCTTGACCCAAACTGAGGTCCATCCCACATCGATCAGGGACGCGCTCTCTGATGAGTCAGTCCAACCGGAGAGAAGCATTGCAGCATACATGCTCGCTAGAGCAAAGATTATATGGAAGAAAGAGTATGAGTAGCTCACTGGTCGTGCCTCACCATCCTTCTTCCCGTTCTCTGGATCATCTAACAATGCCTCCTTGCCACCTGCAAATAACATTTCCGACGAAAAGCAAATTTGAGTCTAGTTCAGAGTTACTATTCACAAATCCGGATAGCCTAATTTATAGACGTATTGAAGATTTTGGAGTATTACTCGATCTGGGAGAAGAAGGTGGCGAGAGGAATGTGGTGGAAGAGCCAGCTCGGAGGGCGGAGTAGAGAACCGAGAGAACAGTAGTGAGCATTCCTAGGATTAAAGTACTAGCAGTCACTGCCTTGGATCTGTTAAGTCCATTGCACACATAGTCATGTGGTTCACTAGATAGACCCGTGTAGCAGACATAAGCACAATAAACTGATATAACCGACGCCGGTAAAAGACTACCATTCACCGCAGGATGTAAAGCAATGATAGCGAAAACAAAAGCAAGGATCATTGTCACGACAATGAAGAAAACATTTAGTCCACAGTCATGACCAGATGGGTTGAACCACATGAACAGGATTCCTGAGAAGGCATATGTGGCAACGTAACACACGATGGATATAACAAGCAGTGCGATGTACCTATATAAAGAGCCCATCAAGTAAGAAAATTATCGTTAATCAAACTTCCAAAAAAGCAAAAAAAAAACATAGCAATGTCATAAACACAGGACAAAGGCATCAAAAAGATGTTGAGCATACCACTTCTTTTCATCCTTCTCGACCCAAGAATCGTTCCACTTATGTGTAGCATCTAACAACAAGACGACTTGAACCAATAGGAATGCTCCAGCACCAAATTTTGATAAAATCCCTGAAATACAAATACTGGCATTAAACGATATGAAGAATCCATAACTTCACTTCTCAATTTTATAGTAGAGAGAAATGAAAAATAAATAATACTAAAGCATCATATATACTCATACAAATTGTCAATCCGCCACATTCAAGCTCATACACTATAACCAGTAATACCCCAATGGTATAAACTTATGAGATAGCACCATATGTGTGAAACTAGGGGGCAAAGAAAGTTATTATAAACCAGTAATATCCCAATAACATAACCATATGAGATAGAATCATACGTATGTGGGCGATTAGGAGCAAAAGAAAGTTACCGTATACTGAGACCACGCCATTTGGAACAAAAAACATAAGGACGACTAGCAAGAACCATATGATCATCTTCAGACCCCATCCGCCATGATGCCAGGAGTCACGTCTATCGTTCTGGTCCTTGACACCAATCATGATCAGAGCATATATCGCAAAGAAGAGAAAATTCCCAAGGCTCACGCGAAGAACCGCTTGCTGCTGATACCATTCTTTGGTATATGCATCAGACGTATTTATCCCTATAAGTTAAGCAAAACTCAAAATGAACATCTGTATCAACAAGCAATGATTCCTTTTCCAATACTCAAAACTCTAACTTAGACCAAACAAGTATAGCATAAAGAAACACAATTCAAACACACAAATCAGCAAAGATTGAGTTTTTTGAAGTTCTAATCCAATGATTAATCTGTTGCAGCTACAGAGGAACCAAAATTCCACTAACAAATACTGCTTATGTCTGAGTATCCAAATCCCTAAATCAAAATCAAGAGACTTAAGCAGAGCAGAGAAAGGATAACGTTCAAGCAAAAAGCCCATCAACCAAATTCAATTGACAAGATCACAGAACACGCCCAAATTCGAAATCGATTTGTTTCAATTCCAATCATCAATCTCTCTTAAAAGCTAAAAAGGAAGCTAATTTCGACAGACCCTGAAATGAAAATCGACAAAAGCAAGATTCTTTCATCTTATCTGATTCAAAGGAGAAGGAACATACAAGAGAATTTCTCGAGAAGTGGAGCACCGGTCTCTCGAAGGATCCATGAGACGACGAGAGAAGCACCAAAGAGACCACAATAAGCAATCCTCGCAGATTTCCTCGTTATCCCGGAAGCTACCGACGAACACAACCCACAGGTCGCCGAGGCACAGCACGAAGCCAAGCAACACGACATCGTTTTCGTGAATTCTGCGTTTTGACTATTTCTCCTCTGTTTCTTGTGTTTGTGATGTGTTTACAAACTACTATGACTTTCTAGAAAAATATAAATTTTCAAATCCAGTGCCTAACAGATAAAAAGCTAGACTCGATAAAATTTGTCAAACCTAACCAAATATTTCGAACCTTTGTCATGAAAAAATTCATATATTTGACCTTGGATCAAACAAAATCGAACGAACTAAATCGAAACTAACATGTCAACGTAAAACTAGTTAACTGTGTTTTGTAATAACTCGTTTATCCAAAACTTAAACCAGAACAATAAATTGATCTCGAATATGCTTTTTTTTTCCAAAATTGAAAAATTCGAAATTAACTGAATAATCGACGCCTATCCCATCCCACTACTAATAAATCTTTAGTAAAAGCTTAATAATTAAATAGAGGTTAATCACAAGCATCATGTCCATATCACCCACATGGCCACACACAAGTCTGAAATTAGACACACACTAATAATTATTACAGTTAATTACGATTAATTAGCTTGAAATCTTTATTAATCTGAAGACGACGTGCACAAAATACTCTTTTTATCTTCTCTCTTTTCTGTAGTTGCTACTGAAAATAGATAAATACTAAAACGGAGATAGCTTTCTTACATTATCATATCTAAATATGTTAAGATAGATACTAAAATCTCCAACTGTTTCTTCTCAACTATAATTGTAGCTTTTATCTTTTCATCCCCCAAAGAGAAAAAAAAAGAAGCTTAGTTGGATAATTGACTATATTCTCTGTTACAATACATTTCCTTTTCATGTTCCCCCTCATATTTAAAAGATCCAGCCTTTTTTTAATTCCCAAAATAAAAAGATTAATAATTTATTTATTACTGTAATTATCTCCTGCGGAGTGATTGGAACGGCGGTGCTGAGCAACTGTTAAAATGACAAAACATGTCATGTGATGCCAATCACAACCTTACACGATGGATTACCTGAAAAGACATAAATACCCTTAAATCACCGACGACACTTCGTTGTCCACATGTCGATCCTTTTAATTATTTAGCCATAGTTCTCGGCTTCGTGACATGGCAAATCTAGTAAAACCTCAAGGGTATAATCGTCTAGTGATATAATTGTCTCCCTCTTTAAAAAGCTTTTTTTGTGCTTGCACTTTGGAATAATAATATCAATCCTAAATTTTCCTCCTGAAAGAAGATCGAGTTTTAGCTGTCGTCTCCTTAGTAGTATATATTTGATGTTTTGGTTTTTTCTGATTTCTCAGAGTTTGAAAAAATATTCTCAGGACTTTCAAAATCCTCCCTTAATTTCCTTTTCTTCTCTTCTGGAAATTGGGAGGATTTTAAGTTCTTGATTTCAAAAGAAAGGAAACTTGTGGTTTCTCTAAATCATTCATCATCAATCATCTAGGCTACTACTACATTCGTGATATCTCCATCATTGAAGCGCATTTAGAGTAAGTTTTAATGTTTAATTATTAAGTAAAGTTTTTTTTTGTTTACTTTTAATGTTTTTTTTTTCTCGGTATAATCCCATCTTTTAAAAACCTTTACTTTAAACTAAAAATTCAATCTTGGAAATTGGTTTGTCGTAAAAAATTTTGATTTCTAGTTTTTTTTTGTCGGTTTTCTCAGATTTGTGTTGTGTCGGAAATTTTCAGATGCCGGAGAAAGGACCGATATTGTCTCCGGTACCAACACAATTGATGGTATTAAGACCAAGTCCTCTGCTTCAATGGCGGCTTGGTGCTCTTACAACACTCGTCTTCTTCCTTATGTTAGTCGTTTGGAGTATCGATGGTTGTTCTATTCAAAGCTTCATTGAGCCATGGAGATTCAATGCTTACTCCATTCGTGTCGCTTCGTCTTCTTCTTCCTCTCCTCTTTCTCCTTCTCCTTCACCGGAACCAAATCTAGCACCACCGTTCAGACAAAACCTCACTTCGAAACCGACCCGGATCCGACCCGAGTGGATAAAGTCCGAGTTGGAGAAGAATTTCACGGCGAATCTGATGAGGAACTGGTTGGCTCCTGGAGGAGAACCGTGTAGAGAGGCCAAGACGGTGGAGATTTCTGTTTCGGAACTCGACGGTGTTGATTCTTTGTTGGAGTTAACCGCCGGTGAGATCTACGAGTTCAAGTTTCAAGCTTTGGATGAGTTTAAGAAACCGGTTTGTATTGGAGGAGATTACTTCGAGACGGATTTAACCGGGGAGAATTGGAAATCTAGACCGCCGGTTAAGGATTTTGGTGATGGGACTTACTCTATGTCGTTACAGGTTCATCCTGAGTTCGTTGGAGATTATAATCTAACTGTGATTTTGCTTTTCCGGCATTACCAAGGGTTGAAGTTTAGTACTGCACGGTTAGGGTTTGATAAGAAGCTTCGTGATGTGAAGTTACGGTTCGTTAAGAAGGTTGATGTTGATGATCTTCCGGAGTTGAAGTTGTGTAAGAGATCTGATTTTAGTAGGGATGGTTGGTCTGGAAGGTGGACTAGGCTAGGGAAGAATGATGAGTGTCAGATTAGTAATGATGGGCGTTATCGTTGTCTGGCAGCGGATTTTCCTTGTCGGAAACCGTGGTGCGATGGTGCGGTTGGGGCGATTGAGAGTAATGGTTGGGTTTACTCTAGTCATTGTTCTTTTAAGTTGTTCTCTGGTGATTCGGCTTGGGATTGTTTGAAAGGGAAGTGGCTTTTCTTTTGGGGTGATTCGAATCATGTTGATTCGATTAGAAACTTGCTGCATTTTGTGTTGGGTCATCCGGAAATCCCTGCTGTACCGAGGAGGTTTGATTTGAAGTTTTCTAATCCGAAGAATTCGTCGGAGACTGTTAGGATTACGAGTATTTTCAATGGTCATTGGAATGAGACGCAGAACTATCAAGGGCTTAATTCGCTTAGGGACCACGACTTTAGAGAGTTGCTCAAGAAATACTTCTCGGAAGATACCGCTCCTGATACTATGATTGTTAACTCGGGTCTACACGACGGAATTCATTGGACCAATCTCCGCTCCTTTGTGAAAGGCGCGGAGACAGCTGCTGCATTTTGGAGAGAAGTATTCGAGGGGGTCAAAAGCAGGGGATTACGACCACCTGAAGTGATTTTCAGGAACACGATTGCTACAGGCGGGTACGCTAGAGTGCTAGCGTTTAACCCGAGCAAAATGGAAGCGTTTAACGGCGTGTTCCTTGAGAAAATGAGGGATGCAGGACTAGTCACAAGCGTGGTGGATAACTTCGACATGACATATCCATGGCATTTCGATAACCGATGCAACGACGGGGTACATTACGGAAGAGCGCCTGCGAAAATGAAATGGAGGGACGGTGAGATTGGACATCAATACTTTGTGGATTTGATGCTCGTTCACGTGTTGTTAAATGTACTGTGTGTAAGATGATAGAAGATGGCAACAAGATTGGTTTAGTAGGAGTCACGGATTCTTTATTTATGTGTAGACTTTTTTCATTTTTGGGGAGGTGTAGATTATTATTATATGGAGAAAAACTCAACTCAAGCTTGAGCTTTTGTTGTATCATAGCGATGAGAAATTGAGCTACAATTGTGTACTATATATCTAGTTGATATTTTTCTGATATAATAATTTCGAGATTTTTTTAAACTCTGTTTCATTCCTCTGTTCTTAATGCCTATACTGAAGGTCTCAATCAGTTTGTACTAGCAAAACTTTGGATTCGGTCAGGTTTTAAATTCATGTGCCAATATATACATACATCTCACTTCTTTTGTCCCTCCCAATCTGGTCTACATTGCTTCTATTCATTAAATGCTTTCTCACCAAGTTTTTAAAACAGCCTGATATGTACATACTTGCAATCGATAACGCGTATTTGAGTAAAGATGTTCCTTCAATTGCAATTATTTACAAACTAGTTTGCAAAAGTGTTTGGTTTATTGGTATGTATAAAATATGTGATTCTCCAATGATTTAAAGCAGTATTCTCTATGAGAAAGGGAAAAAGAAAAGACCATAAATTTAGGGGCGGTTTAAGGAATAATGCAGTAACTAATCATTTCAATTTGGGTCAAATGAATAATCTTTTTCATTGTAAAGCCCTGATACAAGAAGAAAAAGGAGATTAAAGTTTTCTTGCTTCATAATGGTGAAAGTTCAAGCAAAGTGTGTGTGTATAAAAAAAAAAATGTAGAGCAATGTTGGAATAACGAAGTATTTGTCGGCGTCTTTAATTATGTTGGCTTGTAGTAAGATTGTCGACCCACATACCAATTTTACATTTTCCTTCACCACATAAATAGTATAACTTATTTAGGATAAGTATTCATAGA
>OVAP01000131.1:246-50257 GCA_900406295.1 Aurinia saxatilis | reverse complement strand
GAAGCCTGTGACAGGCAACGGGATCTCCGAGAGTGCCCAGACATCTTGAGCGAATGGACATAAGAACAGGATATGGTTGATAGTTTCTTGATCAGCTCCACAAATGCCACAACGAGGATCTATGAAAATGCCTTTCTTTTGAAGTCGATCAGGAACAGCAAGAGCTCCATTTAGCGCTTTCCACAAGAACGTTTTGATTTTTGGAAGAGTTTTCAAAGACCAGCATCGGGCTTTAACAGTATTTGTGGAAGGAAGAGCTTCAACTTCTGTTAACAGCTCTATTTTCTGTAGACGACCGCTTAGCCAATACCCAGATTTAACAGAATATGCACCCGATCGATTAAACCCCCAAATGTATATATCCTTTGTCCTCATGTTTGGCTTGGCCTGAGTTATAAGCCTAACATCTTCGCAGAACAGCAAGTTAAGGCAATGGGTGCACCATTCAGTCCCGTTAGATTGGACCAGTGAAGAGACATCAGATGAAAAATCAACTGGAAAATTGGTCCGAAGTGGCGTTCTGGGGTTAGTGTCGAAGATCCACTTATCCGTCCATATTTTAGTATCTTTGCCGGAACCAATAATTTTGTGGAGGCCTTGGAGCAATAAGTCTCTGTCGTGGATAAGGCTGCGCCAAGCATACGAAGGACCCTTACCTACACTTGCTTCAAGAACAGAAGTATTTGCATAATATCGGCTTTGGAGAACCCGCGCAATCAAACTTTCAGGGACATGATATAGCCGCCACATCTGCTTTGCTAGTAAAGCCTGGTTGAAACGTTCGAGGTTCCTGAAACCCATGCTGCCATTTTTCTTTTCTAGACAGAGCCGATCCCAGCTTACCCAATGGAGTTTCTTTTTGTTATCCAGCCCATGCCACCAGAAGTCAGCAATGGCAGCAGACATCTTCTTACACAGATCTTTCGACAGACGGAAGCAACTCATTGCATAGACAGGAAGTGCGAGAGCTACTGATTTGAGCAAAATTTCTTTACCGCCTGAAGATAGACATCTGGAGGACCAACCGCTTAGTTTCTTTGTCAGTCTATCACGAATGTACTCTAGTAGCTTTTGTTTCGAGCCACTAAAACATTCTGGCAAACCGAGGTAGACTCCCAAACCCCCTTCTGAATGAATACCCAAAACTGACTTTATTTTGTCTTTAGAAGTGGCTTTGACAGCAGCTCCAAAGGTTATAGAAGATTTCTCCATGTTTATCACCTGTCCTGATATTTGGCCATATTGCGATAAGCATCGTAGTAGGGCAGCGCATTGAGATTCGCTAGCCTTGCAAGTGAACAGACTGTCCTCAGCAAACAATAGGTGGCTTATGGACGGCCCTGAAGGAGATAATTTGATGCCCGTGATTTTGCCTTCCCTCTCCGCTTGTTCGATTATATGTATCAGAGCTTCCGTGCACAATACGAAGAGCAGTGGAGACATAGGGTCGCCTTGCCGTATTCCTCGTTGTGGACGAATAAGACCCTGGGCTGTGCCATTAATCAATACCGTGTAAGAAACAGTTTCAATACACTGCATCATCCAACCAATCCACTTAGGATGGAACCCGAGTAATTGCAACATACGGCGGATGAAACCCCATTCTAATCGGTCGTACGCCTTGGACATGTCTGTCTTGACCGCAATGAAATGTTTGGACACAGCTTTGTGTTTGCGCAATCCATGTACGAGCTCATGAGCAATTAGAATGTTATCCGAGATAAGTCGCTCTGGGACAAAAGCCGATTGTGTATGCGAGACGATTTGTTGGAGATACGGTTTTAAGCGAGCCATCAGGACCTTGGATATGATTTTGGATAGGACGTTGCATAGACTGATCGGACGGAGCTCAGTCATGCGTGTGGGACAATCTTTCTTAGGTAGCAAGCAAATCTCAGTAAAATTCCATTGCAAGGGCATCGTACTGGTGCGAAAAAACTCTTGTACCTCCCGCGTGATTTTTGTGCCTACTATCGACCAATACTTTTGGTAGAAGAAGGCTGTGAAACCGTCAGGGCCTGGAGCACTTCCTGCTTTTATAGAGAAAACAGCCAATTTGACTTCCTTTGCTGTCACTGGTCGGATGAGGCAGTTATTCATGTTGGTTGTGACCTTTGCTTGAAACCCTTGCAGTAAGTCATGGCCATCCGGTGGCTGCGTTGAGGAGAATAACGCTTGGAAATATGCAACTGCGACTGTTCCTTTAGCTTGTTCAGAGCGGTGTTCAGCTCCTTGATCATCAAGCAAATATTGGACTGAGTTCCGTACCCTAGTGTTTTGGACAGAAGCTTGAAAGAACTTTGAATTTTTGTCACCATCACGAAGCCACTTTTCCCTACTCTTTTGTTTCCAAAAGAGTTCCTCTCGGCTGCGTTCTATTGCCAGTTGTTGTTTCAGAACTGCAAGGTGCGAAAGACAGGGGGGGTGTTTACTTTCCTCCCAATCAACATCTTTTTCCAATCGCATTATGTTCTGTTTTGAGTTATATCCTGCCTCACGTTTCCATCTGCTTATCCGTTTCCTAACCGCAGCAATACCGTGGACAACCTTCGCACCTGATGCTCTACAAACAGAGTCCCATTCCTCCGCAATAAGCTTCTCTAGGTCTGGATCTTCCGCCCATCTCTTGTCAAAGCGGAAGTGGCCTTTCCTAGTATCATCCATGGCCAACAACTTGATTAGTACCACTCGATGATCAGATTCAAACCTAGCAATGAATCCACTCATCCCCACGTTTTCCTAACCACGTGAAACCATTTCCAGTAGACCCCAGCTCGATCATACTGCAAGACGAAATCAGATTTTGGAAAGGCCTGAATGTGTAAGCCTCTCTGGTAGAACCACCCAGCTTCTCAGAGTTGTTCAAAATGTCGTTAAAATCCCCTACCATTCCCCAAGCATCCGATCGGGAGGCTCCAATGTCTGAGAGCCTGTCCCAAACATGCTTCCTTGACGCCCAAACAGGGTGCCCATAAACAAATGTTAAGTAAAAAACCAGTGAACCGGACATAATCTTTGTGTCTATAAGATTCTTATCCGCAAACAGAATTTGAACATCGTAAGCCGATGTCCAAAACAGAACTAATCCCCCACTGAACCCTTCTGGATCAACGGTGAATAAATTGATATACCCCAAATCTCTCTGAACCTCTTCAACTCTACTTCTAGAACTTTTAGACTCCATTAGAAACATGATCTCAGGAGTATGCACCCGGCGCAACTCCTTCAATCTCTGAACTGTCGGTCGATTGTTCATCCCCCCGACAGTTCCAACTCAGAACTTTCATTGATCCAGCAGCGGTTCCGTCCTAGGAACCACCGTATGTTGTTCGCGTTTGGCGAGTTTTGAAGCAGTTGAGGCCGTCTCAGATGCCTTGCGTTTAGAGCACACTTTCTCCGCCCTAGAGACCTCTTCGTTTGCATCGTTCGAAGATTGAGAGATAGCTTTCACCCGGGATATTCTTTTCCACAAATGGCCACTCTGTAGTGGTGGAACAGAGGTAGTTAGGATTTGAGCATTAGCGACCGTAGATGCATCCGGGAGAGGAGATAACATCAGTGTATCTAATTGTGCAGTGGAGGTAGGTAAGATCATTGGCGCGATGGAGAGGGTACTGTCACCAGAACAGGGAACCTCGAGTGTCGGGGATACTCCAGGGGGTTTCTGGAGTTGTTGAGGATGATCTGGATGTGGAAGGTCAGTTCTAGCGTGAGGTTTCTCTGCTCTGGTGTGTGTGGAAAGAGAGTCAGAAGCCGCTACCCCTGATAGTTGATCGTCTACGCTTGCATTCCCTATTCCTTGCTGCACACGCAACACATCAACAACTTCCTCGTGTAACAAAAGATGTTTTTGGCGAGCTATAGGATCATTCTCGAGGTCAGCAACCTGTTTTTGAACCCGGATCTCCCTTGCTTTGCGTTCACTTTCGTCCGCAGTAGACAAATATTGGCGCATCTCATAGAGTACCTCTGGGTGGATACGAGGACGCCCATAGAGAGGATTGATGCCGAGTTGGTCTTGAGAAAGAACTCCCTCAAGAGGATCTTTGTTGAGGTTTAGGACTCGCGATGTGGATGCACCTGGGGAAGACCGGGAAGGCGTTTTTAAAGCTGGAAGAGAGATCTTTGAAGGACTCTTCTTCTTGAAGGGGCATCGAGAGTTGTCATGAGTCAAACGGTGACAATCATAGCAGCGTTTCCTAATGCCCTCAAAGTGGAAGAAAACCTCGGAGGTTAGGCCGCAAGGGAATTCCACCATTTTCGATCGCCGTACCGGTTTGGAGACATCAAACCGAACTTGAACGCGGACGAAGTCACGGACTTGGTGCTTGTTGGAATCGAAGTCTGAGCACTGGAATTTACCGATTATAGAACCCAGAAACTTGAAAGCAGCCGGAGTGTAGTAGTTCACGGGTATGTTACTAACTTGGATCCAGACCATCATGTGATTCAAATAGTCTTCTGGTAGAGGATCTATCCATTGTTCAAGGACCATGGACCACTCATTATAAGTGTGTGGTGTTTGACCAAGTACCTCCACGAGATCTTCTTCATATTTGAAGATGAACTGGAATCTGTCTTTCGAGAGTGCAACTACCCGAACTCGGTTAGCGAGGCCCCATATCCGAGGCATGTCACGGATCATACTTGCCATCTTTTGATTCTCCGGGTTGAGAAGTCGTCCCATAAGGCTGAGAAGATTTTTTTCATTGGACTTGAACTCCGGAAGGTCTGGCATGATGGCAGGAAGATCATCTTCCTCAATGGTCATTTCCCCCAAGACTTTTGTGAGGGCTTGTTCCATGATAGCGTGAGTTTGCAACTGACGAAACGCGAAACAAATGGTGAAGAGGCACCTAGGGTTGCAAAGCCGCCGGGAGAAGTTGAAAGAAAAACACAAAACCGTGTGAATCACTAGAAAATCTTTGTGACTATTCTGTGATATAACACTTATTCGCTGAGATCTTGTGAGAATCAAGTGGAAAAAAGGAAAGGAACCGTGAATTTCCTATAACCCAAACCCTCTATATCAAACCAAAGGTACTAAGCCCAAAAGAGGGATCCCCTATTCCTCTCCTCGATTCCACCAATCCCGTTAAAGCCCGATGCTGGTCTTTGAAAACTCTTCCAAAAATCAAAACGTTCTTGTGGAAAGCGCTAAATGGAGCTCTTGCTGTTCCTGATCGACTTAAAAAGAAAGGCATTTTCATAGATCCTCGCTGTGGCACTTTCTAACCGGGCCGATTGGACCACGTATATATGTAAGTAAAATATTTTATATTATTATTTCATTTTAATTTTTACAGGACGGTGAAGCAACGCAAGACACATTCCTAAAAATGGCGAGAGCGAAACAAAGTTTTTTTTTTTTTTTTTTCTATTTTCATCTCTCCTTCTTTGTTAAATAACCAGCAACAATCTCAAAAACCCTAAAACTCCACACACACTGTATATTTCATACATTCACCAGTAAGAAGATTCGATTTCTCTCACAGATTGATTCCTTTCCAAATCCCTAATTTTTTCAATTTCCGATTCCTGCAAATTATCGAATATCTTTTTTTGAATGTCTCCGGCGGTTGAATTTGGGTCTCCGATTGAAACTAGTTTCATAAACCCTACGGAGAGATTCTCTACATTTTTTCCTGAGGCTGTTCAATCTCACGATCAACGAACCATGGATCCTTCTGGTGTCGGAAACGGAATCTACTTCGGGTTTGGAGCTGGTTCGGGAGAGAAGACCAAGAGTCGACAGAAACCGAGATTTGTTAAGTTGAGGAAGAACGGTCGAAAAGTTAAAGGAACGACTTTTTCCGGCGAGGGTTTGTCCGGTTTTAACCCCTTTGTGCCGCCACCGAGTAAAGGTACTTCGTGTTTGATTTTATTAACGATTCAGTTTCTGAGACTTTGTGAGCTTATTGGTTTTGATTTTGTTTTTGTTTTTGTTTTGTAGGTGTGAATGAGAGAGATGATGGTGAGTCACCTTGTTTTGTCTTTGGGGCTAATGCTAATGGTAATGGGAATGGTTCTGGTTCTGATGCTAAAGCTACTAGTGAAGGTAATGTTCCCGTGACTCCTTTGTCTGAGGAGGAGGAGTTTCATACCCCAATAGGTGGTTCTAGCTTTGGTTCTGAATCGAGTAAAGCCAATACGGGTGGAGATTTAGGGAAGGTAGGTAATGATAATCCGGAAAACATTAGATCTTGTAATGGGAAAAAGGGACTGAGATTTGATCGTAGTAGTGATCCTGAAGCGAAATTATCTGCCGACATGGAGAAGCTTAATATCGGTGTTACTAGAGGTCATGGCGGTAGCGGCTGTGAGGAAGGGAGTAAATCCGATGATACACCTGTATTCGTCTTTGGTAGCTCTGGAAAGGTTGATCCTAAATGTAAAGAAGGTATGGCGACATCACGGCCATGGTCGTTTAATTCCAATGGTTTTCACCAGAGTGATAATGCAGCGGCTGAGAAACCCACTGTTTATTCCGAGACCATCAACTTGAACAGTTCAACAAGCACGACTTTTGGTACAAGAACGGCCTTTGATGAATTTAAAATACCCCAATGGGATCCTTCTTTGTTTAAGAGCAGTCTGTTCCCGGAAGCGAGCAAAAATCCAGTACATGGACGGAGAAAACCTTCAACTAAGGACAAGAGATTGAAGAAAGTCAAGGAAAAAGCGAAACAGTGTGAGCTGAGTCGATCCAACGGTCCAGCTTCTGAGGGAATTGAGACTCAAGAGAAACTTAAATCCCCTGGATATTACTCACCCATGGATTTCTCTCCTTACGAAGGTGAAAAAGCCAGCAAACAATTTCCAGCAGAATCTCCTCTGACATCTGATCCTTCACATGCAGAGGATCGTGGAAGCAGTTGTAAGCCACTCTTTTCTTTTGAAGCGTCCAACACTGAGGGAAAAATACGACATAAAAAGCTTCAATCTGTAAAGAAATATAGGAGGAAAGTCAGTAACAGCTTTCCGAAAAACAATTTTACTGCCACCATGCAAAACAATCAAGAAAATCAACATGTGAATACAGCTCAAGCCAAACAGGAATCAGGCGCTACATCGGGGATACCTGATGCCTGTGAGGTGTGGCGACTAAGGTATCATATACTAACTTCTGAGCTTCAGCATTGGCGCTTCTTTGAATACTTTCTTTCCGAGAATTGAGACAAGCAAATTTTATGTGTTATTGTCAGGGGAAATCAAGCCTACAGAAATGATGATATGTGTAAAGCTGAGGACTGTTACACACATGGTATTAATTCCTCCCCATCAAGTGATAATTCAGGATACTCTGTGAAGCCTCTTGCGCTTTGCTATGGCAACCGCGCAGCAGCAAGGATTTCTCTTGGAAGATTGAGAGAAGCTATAAGCGACTGTGAGATGGCTGCTTCACTTGATCCGAGCTACCTTAAAGCGTATATGAGAGCTGCAAAGTAAGTTTCAAGGCATGCATCTACAGATGTTGTTTTGCTGTGATTTATATGAATCATATTGTTTGAATTAAGGAACTTGGTTCATGTCTAGAAATTAGTGTATCTCCTCGAGTCATTTTGTCTCTTTTGCTTAAGTTTTATCGTCAGTGCTGAAGGAGTGTATAGATTCTTGTTTTACAAATGTCTTTACCTCCTTCCTTCTGACCCCGGCTAATGTTTTCTATCGGATTTTCTTGAAGTTACCAAAGAATTGTATATCCTAGCAATTAAGATCATCCTGTGTATGCTATTTAATGGAATTTGATGTATTCATATTTTCTTTTATGTTTGTTTTAGCTGTCATCTCGTGATGGGGGAACTTGAAACGGCAATGCAGTTTTTTAATAAATGCATGGAATCTGCCTCTAGTGTCTGCTTAGATCGACGAACAACTATAGAATCAGCTGAAGGTTTACAACAGGCTCAAGTAAGCATTCTCATCTCAGCTATCTCTCTGTTCTATCATGATCTAATCAAAAGAATTTTATAGTTTTATCGGTTTGGATGTCGTAGATCATATAATTCTTTGGTTCTTTATGCTGCCAGAATTATGCTGAATCAGCTCAAACTTCTGATAATGTCTAATTGAACCCATTTTTATTTTACTTACCGGCAGAGGGTAGCTGACTATACCAACAGTGCATCCTTACTTTTGGAGAAGAGAACATCTGATGGCGCATCTGAAGCATTGGTTCTAATTGCCAATGCCTTGTTAATTAGTTCGTGCTCAGATAAACTGCTTCAAATGAAGGCAGAGGCTCTCTTAATGGTATAAGTCATCTTCCCTGGAATTTTTTTCCAAAATAGAATTGTTCCTCACTGAGCATGACCTTCCATGTCAATTTTACAGATCCGACGTTATAAAGAGGTGATTGAGCTTTGTGAGAATACCCTTCAGATGGCTGAGAGGAATTATGTTTCTGCAGGGCTTGGTGGCAAGACAAATGTTAATGGATTAGGGTCAAAGCATCACTCACTAATGGTGTGGAGATGGAACATGATTTCGAAGTCACACTTCTACTTGGGAAACCTTGAGACCTCGCTTGATATATTAGAAAAGTTACAGCAATTGGGATCTAGCCGCAATGAGTAATCATTCTATTCCATGTTGTGTAGTAATGAACTTCTTGTTATGCATGTGTTCTCGCTATCTGAGATCTTTACTGAAAATGTATGTTTTTCTCCCTAGGAATCAGGAAGAGTGTCATGACTTACCAGCTTCTTTAGCGGCGACCATTTCTGAACTTTTACGTTACAAGGTATGCTCTATGTCAGAACTAAGGATTCTTCATATTTCTTTGTGGTGTGATGTTGCCCTCGACATCAGTAGTACTGTTACAATTTTCATTAAGCTTCCTTTGCTGAATATAAATAATGTTTTTTGCGGTGGTTACATTTGCCTGAGCTTTTTCCTGTGATTGCAGAACGCAGGTAATGAAGCTGTTCGGGGGGGAAAGTATATGGAAGCAGTAGAACAGTATACTGCTGCCCTATCAAGAAACGTTGACTCACGCCCATTTGCAGCAATTTGTTTTTGCAATCGTGCAGCTGCTAATCAGGCTCTAGGCCAGATTTCTGATGCAATTGCTGACTGTAGTCTTGCCATGGCTCTTGATGAAAACTACTCAAAGGTATATCATAATATTTTCGTTTTTGACTTGCAGTTGAATCTTCCTCTGAGCTAAAACTGAAGGCTTTATAAGTTTTGCTTAAAAGTTGCTATTGACTGGTGTGAACACACATCGTCCTAATTTTTTTTCTTTTTTGTTATTTGCATATATTTTGCTTAAGAACACTTTAGCTGAGCTAAATAGAGCACCGTCCATGATTTTCTTCCAATACGAGATGGCTAGTAATAATATTTAGACAAGAAGCATGCATAATCTATTTTGGTGGAATGTGGTAAGGTACAGACGCAACAGATAACCATCAATTCTGTAATCTTTCCATTTTCAGGCAGTTTCCAGGAGAGCGACATTACATGAGACGATCAGAGATTATGAACAAGCAGCTAGTGATCTCCAGAGGCTTATCAACATTCTCATTAAGCAAAGCGATGCTAAGACAAAAACTGCGGAGGCATCTGCTGATCGTGCAAGCAGCAGGAAAGAATTAAAGCAAGCACGTCAACGGATGTCTAGGATGGAAGAAAAATCAAAAGAAGGGACTCCTCTGGATTTCTTCCTCATCTTGTATGGCCACTTTTTGCAGAGTCATTTATACCTATTTATTTATCTTAAACTAGATTAGAACTGATGCTATATATTTAATTCCAACATAGATGTATGCTGATGTTCTATCCTTTTCGTGTTAATTTGCAGGGGAGTGAAAACATCTGACACTGCTGCTGATATCAAAAAGGCATATCGTAAAGCAGCACTTAGACATCATCCAGACAAGGTTTATCTTCTCTCTTACTTGCTGACGATATTGTAAAATAGTTTTTTTCATACGCTAATATTTCCTCTTTGGTGTCTGCTCAGGCTGCACAGATTCTTGTAAGAAGCGAAAGCGAAGGGCCATGGTTGAAGGAGATATTAGAAGAGGTTCACAAAGGTGCAGATAGGCTGTTCAAAATGATTGGAGAGGCATATTCAGTCCTTTCTGACGCGACTAAGGTTTGCCTTCACTTTACCACAAACCCTTAAATAGAGTTCCTGTGTGTTTCTTTTGAACACTTGAACTAAAGAATAGAACATCCTAGGGATTGTGTGTAGGAAAAGCTAATGATCATGTTTTTGTTTTCACAGAGGTCGGACTATGAACTTGAGGAAGATATCAGAAAAGCAAGAGCGTCTAGAGAAAGCTACAGAAGAGAAAACAAAAAGAATGCAGAAGCAAGTAGCTCGCCATTTCAGACCAGTCCTAGCAATAGATACTGGAGGGAGAATGGAAGAACAAGGCCTTCTTATTGGTGGTATTCTTAGTGGCATAAAAAAGCAAATGGTAATACCAGCTCGTATATACACGAGCATTTTTCTTATGGTGAAACCGGTTTTGCTCCTGCGAAATAGTTTCCAATTGCCTAGAGCTTTTGTTTGTAGTTGTAACAAATGGGTATTCACATGCTTACATATGTACTGATTGTACTTTTTCTAACACATCACAAAAGAATGTTAAAGATATAAAAAACATAACCTATGTTATGTTCATTGGTGATTTATGGTTCACGGAAACAAACATGTAACGCTTGTGAACGATATTGCATGAGGCCAACTTGGCCAATATATCCCAGGTGAAACCATAAATTACGTCTGTTGGCTAAATTGCAAGACGTTTCATCTCTCAGCTTTATATTCAGTTTATCAGCTAGGACCCTTCCAATGTCATAAAATCCTCATTATGACCAAAAAGATTATGATCACAATATAATTCGCTTATGTATTCTGCAGTAGGTCTCAAAGATTAATTTTACCCCCCTTACTTTTATATTTCAAAACTTGTCCAAAATTGACTCAAGCGCTCTCTTTCATGTAAAGCTAAAAGGGCCTGGAACTGGAGATGGATGATTTTATTATTGTAAACAAAAGTCACAAAACACCACACAAGAGTAGTTAATGAACACAAAGCATCACAAGTCCACTTGCTTTATTGATTGATACTAGTACTTAGACAATGCCCAAGGTGGTTGCCAAGCAGCTGAAATGAGCTAGAGCTTAAGAGCTAGAGCTTGAGCATGGTGACTGATGTGGTCTTCGATGAAGGTGGCAATAAAATAGTAGGAGTGGTCGTATCCGGGGTGTAGACGCAGTAAGAGTGGCGCATTCACTTTCTTGCATGCCTCATCAAACTTGCTAGGCAATAACTGATGAGGGTAGAACTGGTCGTTTTCTCCCTGCATTGATCGAGCCAAAGATGGTTCAGCTTAAAAACTTAACTAAGCAGTGTCTTGGGCCATGTGGGGATGCAGAGACAGTCTAGAGAACTGTGCAAGGGTTTTTACCTGATCAATTAGAATTGTGGCAGAGAGATTGTTGAACTTTGAAATAAGACTAGTGGCGTCATATTCCTGAAATTCAGAAAACGCAGAGAAGCTATGTCATACAATCAACTTAGTATAGTGGCTACATGCATACAAATGTCTTGTCAGGATTTTACCTCCCAAGCAGTCTTGTCGTCACCAAGATAATTGGTGAATGCCTTCTGTCCCCAAGCACAATTTATGGGATTTGCAATTGGAGCGAATGCAGACACAGACTGAAAATATCACACAGACAAAACTATTAACGAAAAAGGATCATATAAAAAGTTTAGAGTATTTGAAGGATACATAATTCAATTGAGTATTCCAGGTTTCAGGCATTGCAGTATCACGAGAAGAGACAGCTATTTGTTTACCTTGTACTTATCGAGGTTCTTCAGGTAAATAGTAAGAGCTCCGTGTCCACCCATGGAGTGACCAGATATAGAAGCACGTGTTGTGTCAAGCTGAGAAAAGTTGTCACTCAGGAGTTTTGGCAACTCTTTGACAACATAGTCATACATACGCCAGTTCTTCCACTTTTCCTGAGTAGCATTTAGATAAAATCCAGCTCCTAGACGAAATCAAACAGGTAAGAAATTAAAACTATATCACCCTTTACTGCATGAATACTATAAAGACCAAACCAACAAGCCCAAAGCTACACTTCATCCATAAAAAGTACGTTGAATGCGAGCCAGACGCATAAACTGATATACATACCTACACCAAGGTCGTAACTGTCTGCTTCCCCTTCAACATTAAGTCCTCCTACAACATCAAAACCATCAGGGGCAGTTAAAACAACAAAGGGAGAAGAAAACCAGAACAAATGAAAACAAACTGAAAACTGTGACTCACTTGGAGAAGTATCTGGAGCAACAAGAGCAATGCCATGAGAAGAAGCAGCACGTTGAGCCCCCGATTTGATAATAAAATTCTCGTCAGTGCATGAGAGACCAGAAAGCCAGTAAAGCACCTGATCAATCAAACCAAAATGTAGAATCATCACTCAAAAAATCCAATCCATAGTTTAGAGTAGCATAATTTTCCCATTTCCACAAAGCTACAAGCCAATAAAGAATCCTAAAACAATCATGCAGAGCTTAAAGTTTTCATCTTAGAACACTATCAAAAGAAACCCACAGATACTTGGTTCCAATTAGAGACATGATATCCAACAACTGAGTAAAAGATTCAGGAAAAATCAAAACTTTACATAGGGAACAAGAAATTGAGATCAAGCTAGTGAATACAGAGTAAGATTACATACAGGGAACCGCTGAGAAGATGAGGAAGAAGGAGGAAAGTAAACACTGAAAGTCATGGAACATCCAAGTGTCGGACTGTAATGTTTGTATCTTTTGTTGAATCCATCGAACATCTTCGTGCTCCCGATCTCGCTTAACCCACTCTCCATTTTCTCTCTCTCTCTCTCTCTCTCTCTCTCTCTCTGTGCAAATGAAGAAGAAGAGTAACGCTTGAAGAAGAGAAGAAGCCTATCGATTTCTACAGTAGACTAGAGACCACAGTAATATTACCTTTACTGGCCCATCTTTAAAGGCCCACTTAAGTAACTAAGCCCATATGGTTTAGTCAGGAGTCTCTTTATGAATCAGAGGTGTTTTGATTTCATTAAATTAGCATGTGTGTATGTCAGTGTGTGTATAAATTGACCTTTTCTTTGTATTTGAAGGCAAAGGAGGTGCTGCCCAACTGTTTCCAAAACCATGATTTATTGATTATATCTGTTGTTCTTTTTAGTTGTACTTGTAAATCAACAGAGAAAACGTGATCTAAGTACATTTTCACTGAAGGTTTGTAAATCAATCCAACACAGAGATTGGTATATGATTGTGATTTATAGGTAAACAATGAAATGTTATGTGTGTATGTGAAACCAAGTGTGTATTTTGTTTGTGGGGTTTGTTCTACGCATAGTATTCTACTTTTTACCGAAATATATCTAAAGCAAACCATATATTCAATTGATCAGAATTTCATTCATTTTTAAATAATTACGGTAACCAAAACAATTATAATGTCTTTGAATAAGTGTAAAAGACAATTTTTAGTTAAAATAGTAGTATCATGTTAAATTGAAAAAATTACTCGATATTCGTAGTTGATGGAAAAAAATTGGAAATATATATATTTTAAATGGCAATTCTTATATTTATGTATTTATTTATTTTAATCTATTCAAGTATTTTTTTAATAATCTTATCTGATAATTTTCATAATTTGGATATAGATAAGATCTCGACCGAAAACACATCGAATCACTTTTTTAATTAGGTGATCAAATCATGTACTAATTATTTTATAAGTATTTAGAAACTTGTACTAGAGGAGTTATTTGAAAAAGACCGTCATGGACGCAAACGAGGAAGATCGGTACATGAACATAAAATTTAATGTCGACATAACCAAAGTGGTTCAATTAGGTTTTATCTTGTTCAATGGAGATGAGATAAACCAATAGAAAATCAATTTTTCATATTTTAACAAGAACACATACGCAAAAAATGAGAAAATTATAGCGTTTCTTAAACATAATGGTTCGGATTTCGACAGAAGAAGTCAGCATCAACGAGTTCTTTAAAAATTATTGATTGTAATTGTTGTTTTTCTTATAGTTGTGTTTATAAATAAACATTGAAAACGTGATATAAGTATATTTTAACTAAAAGTTTTTTACATCAACACAAACACATAGATTGGTATATGATTGTGATTTACAGGTAAACAATGAAATGTAATGTGTGCGTATTTGTTGTAGGGTTGTGTTTAACATACTATTCAATTGTTTACCAAAATATCTAAAGTATATGTCTTTAAAGAAAACAGGTAATAATTATTTAAATTTTCAGTTGATCAGAGTTTTTTGTATTCTCAAGTAACTAAGGTAACTAAAACAACTATACGATTTTGAATAAATTCCAATAAAAAAATTAGTCAATATACGACATGTTTTATGTCTACTAGAAAATTCTGATAAATAGATTATTTGATATTTATAGTCAATGGCATGAAGAGAGTCGTTCTTGAATACAAGCGGATCAAACTAAAATTACTAAAAGGTTAATTTTAAAAAACGTTATCTAAAAGATGATTCATATATTATGTATTTATATATTTTAATCCAAACGGGTATTTTTCTAATAACCTACCAAACTACTTTCTTAGGTGATCAAATCATGTAATTGTTTAATAAGTCTTCCTCGTGGCACATTTATTTATCAACTTGTATACTTAATGCTGGTATAACTAAATAAATCACCAAAAACGGTATTTCGATTGAGAAACCATAACTTAAAAAAAAATGGAAATGGTGAAGATGACTAGTACCAAAGTACTAGACTTGTTGAGCCATTAATGACAGCATACGAAGTTAGGCACCTTCCCTTAAATACACACATAAAATTAATACCAAACAATAAACTAAAAAGTCTCTCCCTTTCCTCAACTGTACCCATCAATGCTTATTACAACCCATTCCTCTTTCCAAATCTTGCTCTCTCTGTATCTACAAGATATAAACTCATCATTTTCATCTTCTTGCCATGCAATTTTTTATGAAATCTTTTAACCAAATTTTCTCATGTGTATCTCACTTTCTTGATTTGGCAATTCTCATGAGTTGAATTGACAATATAGTTGCCGACACGAAAGGTTTGTTTTTTTTTAATTTTTATAATTTTTTGTTTTCTTGGAGTGTCTTCTTTTGGTAGATGAACAACTCAAAGACGGAGCTAACAAAGTTTTTATTGTATACTATTTTAATATATTACATAATCTTTCTCTGATTTTTCTCCACATTTCTTCAATTGGCAGCATTACTATATAAAGGAGACGAATCTATCAGTTTTGTTTGGTGAGAAAATCTTGAAGTGAGCGAACTAATTCTTTTTTGGAATCAAGAAGCTAAATTTTTTTGGTTCTTTATAAATCTTCAGTGTAGACCATTGTTCATTGCCTTTGGTTTGTGTTTGAGTTTCTTAAAAGAAAATGGTGGGAAGCATTGAGGTGAAGAGTTTACAATCAAACGGTTCTGTTCAACTTAATGGGTTTAATCTGGAAGAGAAGCTTGATGAGTTTCGTCGTTTGTTAGGGAAATCAGATAAAGATCCTTTAAGGATTGTGAGTGTTGGTGCTGGTGCTTGGGGAAGTGTTTTTGCAGCACTTTTGCAAGAAAGCTATGGGAGTTTTAGAGATAAGTTTCAGATTAGGATTTGGAGAAGAGCTGGGAGAGCTGTTGATAGAGCAACTGCTGAGCATTTGTTCGAAGTGATTAACTCGAGGGAAGATATCTTGAGGAGGTTGATAAGGCGTTGCGCTTATCTGAAATATGTCGAGGCAAGGCTCGGTGATAGGACGCTTTATGCAGATGAGATACTGAAAGATGGATTCTGTCTTAACATGGTTGATACCCCGCTTTGTCCTCTGAAAGTTGTGACTAATCTGCAAGAAGCTGTGTGGGATGCTGATATTGTTGTTAATGGATTGCCTTCGACCGAGACACGAGAAGTGTTTGAAGAGATTAGTAAGTATTGGAAAGAGAGGATTACGGACCCTATCATTATATCTTTGTCTAAGGGTATTGAAACTGCTCTTGAACCTGTTCCTCATATCATAACTCCAACAAAGATGATCCATCAAGCAAGTAAGTTTCCTCTTTTTCTTCTTGATTTTGCTCTTTTGTGTTTAGTCTGTTGAAACAGTCTTGATTAGTATATTTGAGTTTGGTTCTGAATTTTGGTGTTTGTGGTAGCTGGTGTGCATATTGATAATATACTGTATCTTGGTGGACCGAACATTGCTGCTGAAATTTACAACAAGGAATATGCTAATGCTAGAATCTGTGGAGCTGCTAAATGGAGGAAGCCACTAGCAAAGTTCTTAAGACAACCTCATTTCATTGTTTGGGATAATAGTGATCTTGTGACACATGAAGTAATGGGAGGTCTAAAGAATGTCTATGCCATTGGAGCTGGTAAGTTTCTGTGTGTTGCACAAGGATTTGAGTAATTACCTCCGGTTTTCATGCTTTAATCCTTATTGTTTGGTTTTGTCAGGAATGGTAGCGGCGCTTACTAACGAGAGTGCTACAAGCAAATCGGTGTATTTTGCTCATTGTACATCTGAGATGATATTTATCACTCATTTACTAGCAGAAGAACCTGAGAAACTTGCAGGGCCTTTGCTAGCTGACACTTATGTCACTTTACTGAAAGGGCGTAATGCATGGTACGGTCAAATGCTGGCAAAGGGGGAAATAAATAGAGACATGGGTGATAGCATTAGCGGCAAGGGAATGATTCAGGTACTCAGTCCTAAGTGAGGACAACTCTTGAAAGAAGTTCAAAACTTTTTGCCTTTTGGTATGTATTTTGCTTATATGTATGTGGATTTTTGTTGAGTAGGGTGTTTCTGCAGTGGGAGCATTTTATCAATTGCTTAGTCAGTCCAGCTTAAGCATACTGCGTTCTGAAGAGAAGAAAGCGGTTGCACCAGTCGAATCATGTCCTATCTTGAAGACACTCTACAAGATACTCATCACAAGGTAAAAACTCAATCTGAAAGTTTGAGTTGTTTCATAAGGTTCAATTAGTTTTGGTGTGAGAGGATTTATTGATGTCTTAGACTTAGCGAGCGACTGAATCATTATAAACTTTCTTCAACAATTCTCTCTGATGAGTTCTGTTTGTTCGATTTTGTGTCTAAATTTCTCAGGGAACAATCAACACTGGCAATCCTACAAGCCTTGAGGGACGAGACATTGAACGATCCCAGAGACCGGATTGAGATTGCGCAAAGCCACGCGTTTTACAGGCCTTCCCTTCTAGGCCAGCCTTGATTAGTCAGTCATGGACTCATGGCTTTGTATAATCCACCTTGTTGTTACAAAGAAATGCAATATCTATTACTTGTGCAAACTGCAGATGCTGCTGTAAAACATTATAGCTTTTAATGGGAACGAGTATTTTCACATTTGTCATGTCTTCAAAGGATTCTGAGTCAATACAACTGCATACTGTATCTTTTGCTTTATGAATTATATGATCAATGAACTGTATTTGCTCAAATGTTTTATGAAACCAAAGGACTTACATTTTTACTGAATAAATAGTAACTTCATTATCTCAGTAAGCATTCTACGCTAGACTACATGACAATGCTGCCACTCTAAGGCCAAACAACTCCACTGATTATTTAGGCTAATGGTTGTACCATAGAGTCAAGGAAAACAAAGAGGACTCATCTGTAAAGTCTAATGTTAACTATACCAGTAAATTTGGTTATGGCTCCATTCTCTGCTTTGTACAATCGGTTAGATGCCTGGTTAACAGTTGAAGCAGATCTTCTTTCTTGAGCTTATAGTAATGTGTTATTTTCCACGCCTTTGCTATGCTTCTTAATTCCTTGCCTGTCTTGTTCTGCAGATCGCTAACTGTTACCACTGAGTCAATCATGATCTGCTCACCTCTTTGGCTAACTCCGTCTATCGAATCCATTGTTGAATCTGAATGCTGTGTAGGAACATTTGAACCCCTGATGATCTGATGTCCAGACTGAGTTGAGTTTTTGACTGCTGCTTTACCACCTGCTTTCTGCTTGGTGTTTCTGATAAAACTTGTGTTCAAGCTGTTATTACCGCTGCTGTTAGATATGCTCGGTCTCTTCTTTAGTTGTAAAAACCTAGGATTCAACAATGCATTACCCGCTGCTTTCTGTTTGAGCAAGTTTATGATCAGTTCGTCTTTAACAACGGTCTTCACAGCTTCGAGATGTGATTTTTTACTTGTCTCATCACATGAGATTTCTCTGCCGTCTTTCACAACAGTCTTCATAGCTCCAGGATGTGATTTTTTGCTTGTCTCATCACATGAGATTTCTCTGGCGTCTTTCACAACAGTCTTCATAGCTCTGGGATGTGACTTTTTGCTTGTCTCATCACATGAGATTTCTTTGCTTTTGTCTGGTTCATCACACATTTCCAAGAGAGACTCTGTGGTGAAAGGTTCAGAAGCCGTTACAATGTCTTGCAAGCTATCGCTTTGCTGATGATCTTTCAATAGTTCTCCATCTTTGTTTGTAGCATTCACCTTTTCTCCCATCTTCTCTTTGGTCTCTAAACCCAATGACCTCAAAGTGGAACCTCCAATACTCTCTAGGCTTATAGTAGATGAAGATCTGTTCACGGGGGCTTGTTTTATAGGATCACACACTTGGTCAGAAACCAAAGATGAACATGAATGTTCTTCAGCTTCCTCGATCATTTTCGCTAACACAGGACTAGAAGAGATATCCACATCTTTCACAACCTGTCCATCATTGAAAAAAGGAATATCACTACAAACATCCGACAAAAAAACTTGCATGAAACAAGAAATCTTTACAGACCTCAACTGTAAGTGGATCTTTTGCTGCCGTCTCCTGAGGCTTCTTCACTCTTGCTTCTGCGTCTCTATCATCAGTCTCGTTACTAGAATCTCTAGTCTCGATAGTTTGAGCATCGCTGATACTAGACATATTCTCATCCTCATCAAGAACCGATTTCGCAGAACTCGTATCAGCATCAGGAAGACTAGCAGTAAGAGTCTTGTCCTGCACAACACCATCACAAAACCAAAATCAATCCATGACTATAAACCAAACAAATACAAACCAAAATTTAGTCTCTCTTACCGAATCAGAAGAGATTAAATCACGCATCTCACCACTCCCAGAAGAAGCCATATCCTTCTCAACCTCATCATCATCATCTTGCTTCTTCTTCTTCTCATTCAATATCTTCCACACCATCTCACAATACTTCGCATTCTGATAATTCTCTTCAAGCACATCTAAACACAAAAAAAAAAAACAAACAATTTCTCTCAACGAGAAATCACAGAATCAACACTAAAAACCCACAATTCTCAGTACCTGATCTACAATCAAACCAAAATTCACAACCTCGAGGAATTGGCTTACGAGGAGAATCACAATACACAACTACAAACAAAACAAAAATCAAAACTTTGAATCAGAAAAAATCACAAGAAAACAAAACAAATGAAACACAATTTGATATACAAAAAGTACCAAATGGCGGACCCCAAAGATCATCATCATCATCCATCTTAGCAACAACACCACCGAGAAGCCACAAAATTCATCCTTTAAAAAAAAAAACCCACCCAAAAGCTAAATTCTTACAAACACTTAGTAAAAATCAGTAAACAGAGTAAAAGGGTGTAAACATACCGGAAAAAAAGTTACGATTTTTGAGTGATTCTAGGGTTCGGCGAGAGAGAAGAAGAAGATGATAAAGTGATGTAGAGAGAGAGGAAAAGTCTGGCAGTGAAAGCGACGAACACACTACTCACTCTGCAGAATTATAGAGGAGAGTGTAAAGGTCGGTTTAAACGGTAAACGGAGAATCCTACAAATGGAAAACGAAACGGAGGCGCGTGGATAATGTCTGATTCTCTCCCGTTTTGGATTTCGTAGGGACCACCTTCAAATGAATCTCAACCGTTGGATTGTATGACTGTTGTCTGACCATATTAGTCTCTGTTGGTAATGGAGTAATGCTCGTGTGTGTTTAATCGGACGGTTTAGAAAAATCATGTAAAATGAAACTAAATCTCAACCGTCGGATGGATTGAATTTTGTTTGACCTTGGTCTATTGTTTATTTTAATCCAACGGTTACAATAGTTGATGACTTGACTACGGTCTTTTTCAATCGAATAAGTATTACTATGCAAACTACACCGCATCCTTGTTCCGCATTTAATTATGTTGTTATCATTCAGAGCTTTACAGTACATTAGCTCTAATCGGACGGTTTGGAAAAACTCATGTAACATGAAACTAAATTTGAACCGTCAGATTGATTGAATTTTGTTTGACCTCGGTCTAATGTTTATTCTAATCGGACGGTTAAAAATAGTTGGTGACTTGACTTTTGTTTGACTACTGTCTTTTTTTCAATCGAACGGCTATTAATAATTGACGATTCGTAAGTAAAATTACAACCGTCAGATCTTCACTTTGTTTGACTATGGTCTTTTGTGAACGAGAGAGGTAAGTGTTCTTGTGTGTTTGAGTTACAGTACACTCTCAGAAGATTGTTTTTTGATCGGACGGGTAGGATTAATTGACGAGTCTTAATAAAATCTTGGATGGCAAAAGCGTAATAAAAGGGAAGATGGAGGTGGGTCCTATGTGACTTCGGAGATTTCACTTTTTTTTTTCTTTTTTTTTTTTGAGAACTGACATATGAGAACGACGTCCGTACAGTTGTTGCTTTTTCCAAAGATTTCATCCGCGTGACAATGTTTTCTTTATATAATTTCTCTTATATATATATATATGGGTTCGAACCCAGGTCGGAAGCTCCAGCAGGAGCCCCTTTACAACTAGACCAAAGCCACTTGGTTCTCTTACTTTAGTAATTCTAGCTTAAAAGTTAGTAAAGTGTGGTATTTACTTCTAGTAAAGTGAAACATATATTAAAATAAACGTTTATGGTGAGGACTAAGGATATTTTTTCACAAGTTCTATAGGAAGATTTTCCAAAATTATTATTACTGTTTACAAATATTAAACAAAGTTGGTATTTCTACATTTGTTAAGAAATTTTATACGTATTTTATAGATACTTTCAAAAAGGTATTATGCAACAAAAATTACTTTTAGAAAGTGTGGTAGGCAAAGTTAGTATTTTTTATTATTTTAAAGTATGTTTACCATTTGTTTTTTTTCTCAATAAAAAGTATGTTATTTGGTAACATAAAAATACCAAATTGTATAAAAATATCATGCACTTTTTTATTATCATATAATTACAGCTACCATATACATCTAAGTGAACAATCATATTTGACATCTCTAGAGCAATTTTGCATTCTTTTCCGTAAATGTTCATTATTCTTTTCTTGAAAGATAATCTATCATACAATTGAGAAAAATTGAAATTTTTTATGTGGCATCTGTAATATTAACTACATAAAAAGTCGACCAATAAAGTTAAAGTAAACATATTTGACAGATCATTATATCAATAAAAATATATCTCCTCTTACATTTTCGTTTGAACATTTATTTTATCACAAATTGAAATTAACAACCATATATTTCATATGATAAAAAAAAAGATAAGAAGAATTTTTGCATATGATACAATTCAAGAGAAATTATATAGAATAACATAAAAATTATCTCAAAATAACACACTCAAGATGGAATATACTAGAATGACACTAATATTTTGTCGAAATACATAATAATCTAATAATTACAAATGTGTTATTTTGACTAAGTTGTACCATTTAAAAAATATATATCTAATATACTAAGAGTGCAACTGGTTGCACATCCAGAGAAATAAAATTAGATGGAATTGAATATTACTCTGAAACTTCACCAGTTACAAAAAAAATAGTGAAAAAAAATTCCACAAATTCTGCTGGAAATAACTAAATTTGTGAACAAATTGTAAAGATATTGTTCCTCTACTTTTTGTAAGAGGAATAAGTGGAACAAAATTATTACTCTAGCATTCATATTCCATTCATTTTATTCCACCAAATTCTATTCCACAAACATTTTTTTTATGTGTAATCAGTTGCACCCTAAACTTATTAATTTTTTTTGTTAAATGTCCCACATCATTTATGAATAGGAAGCCTAAATTAGTAAATGTTCATATACAATATTTTTTAGTATACTATAGAAGATATAAGGGGCAATTTAGAGTCACCCTATTCCTTTGTGTGCCATTTTCGTTTTCTATATACATGACAGTCAAATATGTTGAAGTGTATTTTGATTACCCTCTACTTCAAAATGGCCCGGCCGTATGAAAAGACAATGTAATGATGTATCATTCTGAGTTTGTAAAATCCCCCAAGAGATTACAACCATTACCATTTAAAGATTCTCTCTAAGTTCCTTGTTTCCAAGTTACATTTTCTCGCACAAATTTGAAGAAAGATTGTAGAGATATATGTCCATTGTTTCTCTGCCTTCATCGCTACTGCTTGTTCAGAGTTTGGTGGTGCCGTCATGTGATAAAATAAGAAGATTTTTTTGCATATGATACAATTCAATTTTTAAGATGAATTACATAGAATAATATAAAATTATATCAAAACTACTTGAATAACACGTTCAAAGGGGAGTGTATCAGAATGACACAAATATTTTGTTGGAAAACATAATAATCTTATGATTACAAATGTTTCATTTTGACAAATTTGTACTATTTTTTTAAAATATATCTTATATACTAAACTTATGAATTTTTTTTTGTTAAATGTCCCACATCATTTATGAATACGAAGCCTAATTTAGTAAATGTCCATATACAATAATTTTTAGTATACTATCGAAGAGTTTTTTTTCTTTAATTTTGAATAATATATTAATTTTTATGGATTAAATGTAAATTTGAAACGATCTATCATCACATATTTTTCGCCAGAGAGTCATCTAGTTTTAAAAAATTACTGGCCATATCTTTGATTACATTCAATTATTTAATGATAACAATTTCTATTAGAAAAAGTCAATGGTTAAGAAAATAATTTTAGGTTTTTTTTTGGGTGTGTTTGTTAATGAAATAGAAATTAGGATTATGAGCTACTTAATCATGTCCCAAGTAACTCTCTAACCAAACATTTTGAAGTGGTTCCAATGCTACATGAGCACACACTAGATGTTCATGGAATTAGGATCAGACACGGTCCTAATGGCAACTTAGGAAATCTCATGGACTAAAACACACAAATTGTATAATACTACAAATACAATCAATGATTATATGTCTTCTTGTAGTCAGGTTAATGTGGAAGAACTTTAGCCAAGTTGATATGATTCAAAGATATGGGCTTTAAATGACAGTTGACAACAGAATTTAAATTACTGTTTTGCAAGATTGATTCAGTTTGATTAATTGAGGTTTTTGGTGCTAATTTCTTCTCCAAGTTGTGTACCACAAGTCTCTACTTTGGGCTTTTATCCCTAGGTCAGTTGGTAAAATCAAGGTTTAGGCTTTTGGAGTTATATTTCAACTTGAGTTGCTTCTTTTGTTTGTTTTAGAGTCTTGTTAGCTACTGTGACTGTGTTATAGATGAAAAAGGAACAACTAAACATAGAGCAAAGTAATGCACAAAAGATAGAATCACATTTTTCGGGTAGAAGATTGGGCAAGTGGAACACAAAATTCGGTTTTGTGGTAAAATAAGAATTTGGAGTATCTGTAGCATAGCGAAATAGATGACTTACATATAGAGGATTACTAAATGAATGTATAGAAACGGTATCAGGCGTTGTTGGAGGATGACGGACCAGAGGAAAGCAACTCGTAGCCATCGTGATGGTGAGAAAACTCGACCGGTATGCATTTGAGGATAACAGCTACAATCATGCTCAATGATCCTATCACGATTGATAGTAACCAATGCTGCCAGCTCAATGGAACAGTGGTAGCAAATGCTCCAAGAAACTCTACTATGATGACTTGAAAGACTATGGTCACTACCATTACGCCTGTGAAGACCCAGCTGTTGAACATTCCTTTGAACACGTTTATCTTCTCGATCTCTCGGCTATTGATCTCGTTGAATACCTGTTTTCATACACCATTTTCATTTCTCATGTTACTTACTTACGTTTATATTAATGCTAGGGTTAGTTTGAAGAGTGGTACCTGGCAGAAGACAAAGGAGTTGAAGATGATTGTGTTAAGAACGGCTGTGGAGTCGGGGCCATTGAGATCGAGCAGTGATTTGCCTGCGAAGTTGAGAATTCCCAAGACTATCAACTGGTAAACACTTTGACCGGCAATGTTTCTCCACATGGTTTTGGTGATGAAGCTTGCGGTTCTAGCGATTGGGGGACGTTTCATTAAACCATCATTGGGAGGTTCTGTTGCGAGAGCCAGTGCACCAAGTGTGTCCATGATCATGTTGACCCAAAGCAGCTGCACAGCAGTGAGTGGAGCAGATCCTGGAAAAAGAAACAGATATATATGACCAAACAATAGAAGAAAGATGTGTTTGAATGTTTTTAGATTACCTGTGATGCAAGCAGAGACAAAGTTGATGATCAGAGCGACGACATTAACAGTTAGCTGGAACTGAACAAACTTCTGAATGTTTATATACACAGCACGTCCCCATCTAGCCACATTCACTATTGTTTTAAAGTTATCGTCCATTATGATCACATCAGCATTCTCTTTCGCAACCTGCATATCGGAATTGACACAGAAATGAAATGTTAATCTCGGGTTCTCGGATTAACCAAAGCAGCAACAGAGAATATTTAGAGGATACCTCAGTTCCAGCTATTCCCATTGCAAGTCCAATGTCAGCCTCATGCAATGCAGGAGCATCGTTTGTCCCATCCCCAGTCACTGCAACTACCTCTCCGATTTGCCTTAAGTTGTTGACTAAAGTATGTTTGTCCAATGGCAGAGACCGAGCCATTACCTGAAGACAGTAACAAGTTTTAAGATTTTCTAGAGACAGGTGAACGATAACGATTCATATCTATCTACCATGTCCAAGAACCTGAATTTTGGGTATAATGTCTCTCATTCGGTGAGGAGGCAAATCTCTGAATTCTGAACCTTCTATAGCTAAACCTCCTTCAGTAAATATGCCACATTCCTTTGCAATTGCTTTGGCTGTGCTTATGTTATCACCAGTGACCATACGAACGGTGATTCCAGCAGCTTGACAAGTCTGAACAGCTTCTCTAACACCCGGGCGCACTGGATCCTTGATTCCAACAACTGCTACCATTGTATAACCTCCATCAGGGAGATCCCCACTGGGAGCTTCATCTAGATCTTTGTAAACCAAGCACAGAGTCCTCAGAGCCTCTGAAGCAAAACCCTCTATAACATCAGAGAGATCCGTAATTCGTTCTTCAGTTAGTGGAACTATTTCTCCATTTGAATCCACGACCTTATCACACATTTTCAATACTATTTCAGATGCACCTTTGCAGAAGGCACGTGCGCCACCTTCAGGAAGAGCTATAAGAACAGACATTTTCTTTTTGTCTGAATTGAACGGTTCGATCTTGAGTATCTTATGCTCTTTACGCTGTGCAACAAAGTCACCACCTAACAGCAAACCGAACTCGAGTATTGCTCTTTCTGTTGGGGATCCTAGGATCTGAGTCTTTCCTTCTTTATCCTTAACGACCTCAGAACCAGTGTTCTGAAATATGCCTTGCAAAAGAATACTTTGAGTTTGTTCCGTTAGTTCCAACTGAAAGCTTTCCTCTTGCCTCTCGTGAACCTTATCACAGATCCAAACTTTGTTGACCACCATGTGATTAGTAGTTAAGGTCCCTGTCTTATCAGTGCATATACAAGTAGAAGAACCCATAGTCTCACATGCAGCCAGATGCCTCACAAGTGCTCTATCATTCATCAGCTTCTTCATTGCAAATGCTAAACTTAAAGTCACCGCAAGTGGCAAACCTTCAGGTACAGCAACGACAATGATAGTTACAGAAATTGCGAAGTAGTCAAGAAGTGTGAGTGCATCTTCAGATGACCAGTTGCTAATGCCACCAGAAGTTGCTTTCCCTATGACAAACCTTATGCACAATACCACAAATGTAAGCACAGCGAAGCTTAAACCAATTTTCCCGATTATCGTTGCAACCCCATTTAGTTTCACCTGCAGAGGAGTCTCATCTTCTCCACCATCAACCAGCGTTTCCATCAACTTTCCCCATTCTGTTCTCATACCAACTGCTGTCACCAGCATTTTCGCAGAACCGTTCTGAACTTTGGTTCCTGAAAGCAGAAAAGGCTTCTCCTTATTCACATGTGACGGTTCACTCTCGCCTGATAAACTTGACTCATCTATCTCCAAGTTGTATCCAGATATAAAAATCCCATCAGCCGGAACTTGATCCCCGATAGATAGATGAACGACATCTCCAACAACTAAGTCATGAATGGAGATTTCTTGTCTGTTCCCATCTCTGGTGACCTGAACAATAATCTTCTTCTTCTCTCGATCCAAGTCTCTGAACTGCAAAGATTGCTTGTAGTCACTGATAGCAGTAACCATGACCACCAAGATTATACTCAGCAAGATCCCAGTACCATCATACATTCCCTTTGGAAATCCTTCTGTGGCAACACCTACGCCAATTGATACTACAGCACATACCATAAGTATCATAAGGGTTATGTCTTGGAATGCTTCCCAGACAAACATGAAGAACGATCTGGCTGGTTTCTCCGCGTAACGATTCTCCCCATAGATCTTTTCCCTGACGGGCAGTTCACTCGATTGAACACCTTCAGAGAGAGATACCGATACTTTCTTTGCAAGTTCTTCAACTCCACCATTGTGTGCCAGGCTCTTAGTGTCGTGACTACGAACCATAGATGCAAGATCATCTGGTTCAATAGAAAATCCAGCTTCCTTAACCTCATCACTGAGCTTGTATTCCTTCCTAGCAGCAGCTAGAGAAATTCAAAAGAAAACAAAGATTACATAACCATATAGTCCCGTCTTCAATGTGGTAAAAATCATGTCTCTATCTTAAAACTCAACACTGGATATCTTACCATCAATGAAATGAAGAGCTGCCTTTTGTACATAGAAAGCAACTTTGATCTTTTCCTGGTTATGAGCAAAGAAAATGAGCTAACAGATATAACACCACAAGTGAAGCTAGTGTAGCTCAAATATTGCTGAATTCGAACCTCAGACAAGGATTACAGTAACATCTAACTACTTATCACTTATCAAATATGTAAGCTGTAATATATTTTAGCTCAAATGATTAACTCTTTTTATCCAAAGTCATTGACTGATTATAAAACCTTTTTCTTTATTAAAAAATGACCAAAAGGAAAAAAAGCAAAGACCAACAGCACATATCCAAAAAGAATCATAAAGATGCTTCTTTATTTGGTTCTTATACAAGTGGGACACAGATACAAAACTGTTCTGTTTCAGAACCTTATAAATGCTCTCCTGACGAAATTTCCTTGCAACTTCCTTTAAGCTAAATAATTGCACTTGTACACAAGAAGTCAAGGAGTGTGTCCTACTCCATAAGTCAAAAAAACTATATACATATAACAAAATTTAAAAATTTGATACAAAAAAAAAAAAAAAAACCAAAAACTGCCAATTTTCATATCAAACCGCAAATAAGTTGATACTAGAATTTCGTCCTTTGGCGTTTGGATTGAGTCGTATGGTCAAGACTCAAGAAGAGCAACAACTAAATAAAGGGTCAGACTTTTTGTTGGCCTCTCAAAACTTTTTTTTGGCTCATTTGTAAAAACAAAGTAGAGGGCACACAACAAGACATGACATCACTACTATATATTATCATCAAAAGAAAATAATGCATACATTTATCATGATCCTTAATTCATATTTTACCTGATTCATAATTCATATATACCTATAAAGACTATCATCTTAAATTATGCCTAACTTTTAACGAACCCTATAATTTGTATTGATTACACACAAAAAATATGAGATATATTCATAAATATTATAAGAGAAAAGTAAAACACACATTTTCTTTCTAATTTTTGTTGCTGACAATTTCTATTTTTAAACTTTACAACTTGGCTAATGGAAAAAACATAATAGTAAAGAAACAACAAAAAGAAAAAAGCAAAATAGTTTGGTAGATATAAAGGTATTGAAAGATCGAAAAGATGATTGGACTTCGAAACATATAAGAAAGTGAAGTCTTTCTTTATAATTTATATATACACATATAAACACCCTTTTCGTACGGATAATCATATAGCAAAAACAAAAAATCCTAAAAATGGTCAATGATTAAGGACTTTTGTATCAATTCATTCTTCAAACGGTTCTAAAGTATCACAGTTAGTAATAATAACACAGTGATTCTCCAAAGAAATAAAAAATCACAATATACAATCTTTCAGAAACCCCAAAAAAATTGAAGATAGGAAGGAGATTCGAAACCTGGATCTGGAGTCTTTTAGTCTCAAACTCAGCAAGCTTATCAAGATCACGAATGTTACGAAAACGACGAGCACGATTCTTCACTACAGAAACTGAAGACCTCCATCGATGTCTCGCTTCAAGCGACGGATTCTTAGCTTCAACTTCAAAATCCCTAAGCAAATTCGACATTTTCTTCACTCTCTGGTTCCACACAGAGAGGAGGACTCTGCGTCTTCTTCTTTTACACTTGTTTCTCTAAAAATGGCTTGTTTCTCTGAGAGTTGCCTTTTATGGATTACCCGAAACCCGACCCGATTTTAATTGGGTTATGTACTCGGGTAGGGCCCATTTGGCTTCGGCTTCATAAAGTTTAATGTTTTTGTAACTTTCGGTCCATACAAAAATATATGCTTTGTTTTTGGAGAATCAAGATAAGAAAATACAACTCAAGCCTCAAGATCTATGCTTTTTTATATTTTTGTTTACTGTTATCTATGATGTTATGTCATGTGTGTGTAAACTATATAACAAAGAGAGTTATGTTTCCCATAGAGTGATTAAAATAAGATTCAATTACTGAACAAAAACTATTATTATACATTTACTAGTACAACTAGTAACACAAGTTTTTTTTGGTGTTATGTGAGTTATGCAACATATTATTAGGATAAATCAAACAACTTTTTTTAGTAGGAATGTAAAAGTTAAATACTGAAAAGGAGGGAATAATTTTTGAACTTTTGTTTTCGTTGAAAAGCAAAAAAAAAAAANGTTGAAAAAAAAAAAAAAAAAAAAAAAAGTGTTATGAGTGAAAAGATATTCTTGCGGAAAATTCCTCTACAAACTCATTATATTTTCTTTCTTGTAATTGCACTTGCTCAATCTAGGAAGTTTTAGGAACTGTTCATTTGAAAATTATATGATTTTTGCACTATCCAATGCACATAATCAACAGTAGTCATTAGTCAAAGATTCGGCAGTTTAAATCCAATCACAGTTACATATATATATATTAAAAAAAACAATTGGTTGAGAAAAAGAAAAAAGAAAAACATGTTGATTTACTTTGGTGACTTGGATCGTTGTGGAGGAATCAGAGCACTTGACGCTGGAGTGGTCGGAAGTTTTGTTCTTATTGTCTTTTTTACGTTTTTGTAAAGAGTTTTATTCCCATCTTTACCTTTTTATTCATTATACAAACTTTTACCCATCGTACTTATTAGTATTACTATAAAAAAATCAGTTTTTCTTTAGTTTATAAGTTTATGTTTTGCATTATGATGAATTAGGAAAACAGATACATGAATGGTTTATGTAGATGTTGATTACTATTATCTCAAGAGTCAAAGACTAAATCAAATGAGAAAGATCAAAAGCTCAAACCAACCTTGCTAACGGTTCAAAAGCAGAAGATTTGGAGTCACATTCCTTCGCGATAATACCAGCTAAACATATATTCGTCAGTAAAAAGCCTTGGCAACTTGGCAAGGATAATCTCACAGTTGATTAAGTTACTCTCAACGCATTTCACCGTAGCAAAAACAAAAATTTCGAAAAAGGTGAAAAAACAATTAGCTTATTTAGTGAACAACTCACGGCTTCTGAGAGTGTGAAATTATTGATTCAAGCTTGCGTAACCATTCAAGATACTGATCTTGCTCCTTCTTGTTCAGATGGTACATGAGGAAATTAATTAACTCTTCATTGATTCCCCTGGATACTAGGTACTCCTTCAGTGCGTCCTCTAGGTTGTAATTGTCTGTCCTACAAAAAAAAAGAAGAAGGAAAAAACATTAGTCACTCAAATCAAACATATGCAAAACAAAAAAACTAATGATATACCCTTTTCACAATTTTGGTAACCAACAATATAAACATAGACTACAGATCTAGGAAAGAAGATATCAGCTACTACGCATCGTCCATAACAGAACTTACTAAGTTCACTATAATTCAGACAGAACAGCTACTATACGGAGCATAAGTGTACTATTGGCCTAACATAAACTTCATATGATCTGTAAAAATCAAATTTTCATTCAGTTAAGCCCAGACTAAGTATATAGATAGAGGATTCTATCTATGCCTAACATACACTTGATAAGATACTGTAAACTCAATCAATCTGCAAGCTTTTTACGACTAGTTGCCAGTAAAACAAAACATTTAAGAGACGAGCATACGATACAATCAACATGTTATCAGAGATGATGTGAGCAGTACTAGGATCAAGCAACTCACCTATCGAAATTCTCTTCACAAGTGGAAGTACGATACGAAGCCAAAGAGCGTATAAAGGAGACACTCTCGATACCCATACAAGTAGTTCTATCAGAACCCTCTTGACATACATCGGCAACCCAGCAATGAAACTGCAGGATGGAGCTAATTCCAGGCTTCTTGATACATACTTTAGCCGTAGCATCCCTTGGAAACACTCTAGCCTCATCATCTTCTACTGCTTCTTGATCCAGTAAAGCCGAAACCACAACCTCTTCCCCTGACTCAAATTGTCTCCTCAGTACAATATCTCGAGTTTCTGGACAGTCGTAATCCAATTTGAAATCTCCTAAAGAACCTTTCTTCACATCCTGGATTTATGAAAACAAAAAAACACAAATGTACTAAGGGTTTTTGTGTGATTCAACATCAAAGTCGCAAACTTTTCAAAACCCATAAACGTGAAATTGACACTGAAGTAAATGTTGAGTATATACATCAATGTACTTAGGGTTTTGTGTGATTCAAAATCAAAGTCGCTAACTTTTCAAAAACCCAGAAACGTGAAATTGACACTGAAGTAAATGTTGAGTACATACATCAACGTGAAATTGAAACTGAAGGAGTGTGATTGAAGTAAATGGTGAGTACTATTTGATGATTCGATTGGGAGATTATGTAACCTGGAAACGAGGATTTGAGATTTCATGATTGATTTCGGATTGGAGAACTGTAAGCAAGAGGTTATCTTCAACGAGTTTACGACCTCGTTTCAGAAGCGAAGTCATCTGTTTCCTCATCTCTCTCTCGAACGAACAAAACAAAATCAAAACTCTTGTTCTACTTCTCCTGAAATGGGTATTTCAATCGATACAACACACAAAAGGTATAGACCATGTGATTTGAATCCGGTTCGGTTCGGTTTTGTATTGCAGAAAATAGAAGTGAATGTTTTTTTTATTAGTGAGCCGTCGCGTGTTCGATCTTCGATTTTAGAACCTGGTGTTTTTCATTTTTATTTTAAGTTTTTGTTGTCGATCTAGATTAGTGTTTTTTTCTCTCTGTTATAAAACGATTATATAACCAGAAGAAAAAAAGAAGAAACGTGGTAAATGTCAAATGTCCGAGACCACATATTTTCAAGTTGTTATATGAAAGTAACAGTATATGTATCGTACAGACAATGAAAACAACTTAAAAATAACTCACCACGTGGATCGGATCAAACCTGTTTAACTCCAGGCAATAGTCTTTTTCTGTTGTCTTTTTAGCTTAGTTTAGTAATTTAGCAAGGTAAAACATAAATGGCATGAAAACTAGTAATTTTGTTTAGTCATATTAGTTTAGTCTATTTTAACTAAGTAGTCTGCTAATAAAAAGCGTTGGACCTAGGTAAAAATTCATCTCGCTCGCTAGCAAGAAGAAATTTAAGTTATGGATGATTAGTTGTTTTATTATTAATCTTGACGGATTAATCAGGTGTTAAAATTCGAATGACATGTCCGGTTATCCACTTATCAAAAGAAAACTTAGTCTATTTATTTTGCGTAATGAAAAAAAAGAAAAGAAAAAAGAGCACATTTTCTTGATGGATCGGGCTAAAATAGACTGGACCTGCCTACTTAAATTATAAGACTGAACTGGATCACTATATATTTTACAAGACCATCTAATCTTAGACCTAATCCACAAATTAATCCAGTCTTAAATGGTTTATCCGGCTACTCATTACATATTACCATATACATCAAAACGTAATACGCCCATTTAATACACATTCGCTCTTATATGTGATAAGAGATTCACATTTCTTTTCTTAATGAGAATTCTAGATTTAATGATTCTATATCATCTCTGATATAATTCTTGATTGACAAGACTAGATCATAACTTCTAAAAACGTTATAACATAATCAAATCTTCAAGATTTTCTAATTAAATCCAGAATAATTTCTTCTTTCCCTTCTCTCTTTCTCTCGTCTCCCTATATATACTAACACACACCTCCATCTTCATTCCACCACAAGCAACACTAAAGTTCCTCTAAATCTCATTAAAAACTCTAATCTTTCTTTCTAATCCTTTTTTGAGATATGGCTCCAACAGAGATGATCGGTGAGAAGAGAGAGTCTGACATGGTGAACCTTACCGGTGGCAAAAGAGCTTACATTACATTTTTAGCCGGAAACCAAGACTACTGGATGGGTGTGGTGGGTCTAGCCAAGGGCCTCCGTAAGGCGAAATCTGCTTATCCTCTCATCGTAGCAATGTTACCTGATGTGCCACAGGAGCACCGTGATATCCTTGTCGCTCAAGGATGCATCCTCCGTGAGATTGAGCCCGTGTACCCACCGGAAAACCAAGCCGGTTATGCCATGGCTTACTATGTCATTAACTACTCCAAGCTTCGTATTTGGGAGGTATATTACTACTTAATAGATCTGTATAAATATCCGTATATATTTTATCATAATGTTACGTGACCTGGTCGTTATCATTTTTGGCAACTAGTATAATACGAATGACCATATGATTACGTGCAATATATGCATCCATTAATACACATGTGTTTTATTAAAAATGAAAATATTATAACGCCTTTATTTAGCATGCATGCAGATCCGTTCATTCACCAAATAACATCGATTCATATATCATATATTTGTAGAAATGACTTTGTAAGTGTTTACTATCTTTTACTAATATAGTCGCAAATATGCAGTTTGTGGAGTATGAGAGGCTGGTATATCTCGATGGAGATATTCAAGTGTTTAGCAACATTGATAATCTCTTCGACATGCCTTTTGGATCCTTGTACGCTGTCAAGGACTGCTTTTGTGAGGGATCTTGGTCCAAAACCAATCAGTACAAGATTGGTTACTGCCAACAAAAGGATAATAACCCAACATGGCCTGTTGAGTCTTTTGGTCCTCCTCCACCTTTGTACTTCAACGCTGGTATGTTGGTCTTTGAACCAAACCTTGTCACCTACAAGGATATGCTTGAAACTGTGGCAGTCACTACTCCTACCTCTTTTGCTGAACAGGTTCGTTTTTTTGTCATTATATTTATTTGCATGTAACGTACAACTCTTGATAACAATATATTACTCTTTTTTTTTCTGTAGGATTTTTTGAATATGTATTTCAGAGATACCTACAAGCCAATCCCTTCGACCTACAACCTTGTGCTAGCCATGCTTTGGCGTCATCCTGAACGCATTGATCTTGACCAAATCAGTGTTGTTCATTACTGTGCTAAAGTATGTCTTAAATTTTCTACTCGAGTTTTTATATCTGATATATTATTTTTACTAAACTTTTAATATTTGTTTAATATTCATTTTATAGGGTTCAAAGCCATGGAGGTATACTGGAGCTGAAGAGTATATGGACCGAGAAGACATAAAGATGTTGGTGAAAAAGTGGTGGGATGTTTATGAAGATGAGAGTTTGGACTTCAAGAACTTTGTTTCTTCTCAGTCGAAGTTGAATCCGATCATCGCAGCCTTAGCTTCCAAAGATTCTGGTCTTACCAACCTCGCTCCCTCTGCCGCTTAAACCGATCATAGTGTTATGTTTTATTCTAAGTTTTAGGTTAAGCTAGCCATATATATGATTTTAGAATTATATATTGCTATCAGCCTCTTGAGTTTGTTGTGTTTTATGGTGAGATGATGTGGTAGGTCTTGTGTTTTGTTAGACGCTTATTGTGTCAATGACAACCTCGATCAAACCCTTGCATTTGTATCTCATTCTCTTTTTTTCCAATGATATACAGTACTATTTTGGCTTTTATTTTCTCTCTTTCTCTTTTTTTGTTGTTGTAATTTTGGCAGAATTTGGAAAAATTAAAAATGGGTAAGATAATCTTGTACTTACCTTTTCGGAATTTATATGATCAACTAACGGTAATTTAGTTTCATATATGTTAACGTTTGATTTGAACATTAGTTACTGTTTAGTGTTACAAAAAAAACACTAGTTACTGTTTTTGTTGATGAATTGATTATTATTATTTATATATGATAACGGTTTAACAATGAAATTACTAATTAATATGAATATCACTCACAATATTTTTCCCCTCAAATTTAATTGTAAAATATCATTATCACCCCAAATTAGATTCCATATATGGTAATGATATAAATAAAATGAATCTTAGGTCTAAAGGTATATATTACAATCCGATATATATGATTTGGATCAAATTATATCCTTTAAGTTTTAATGAGGAATAAAGGCAAATATCGATGAAAACGAAATCACCTCAAAGATATATACTACCATTTTATCTTAATTTCCATATTAGTTGGGAGTTTTTATTTCAAAACCATCTGATTTCTATATAATATATATGGTAACTAGTTTAGAGACATATTCCATTCCTATATAGGAAATTACGTTATATCCTATTATGTATATTTACTTATTTAGAGACCTCAAAAATCTTTATAGGAATTTTGTTTTGGTCGATTGTAATATGTTTTGGCTTTATTATTCTAAATATAGATTTTGATGGGTTATAGCAAGATGTATCAGTTATGGATAGCAAGTCTTTCCCCTTATGATTTCTTACGAATTTCAAAATGTTAAATATATTAATGGAAATAAAATTGGAAGAGTACGAAGAGTGTGTAACATGAAGTTAGAAAAACGGCCTCATTCATCTCTGATACAATTCTTGATTGACAAGAATGGATCATAACTTCTAAAAACGTAATTACAACATAATCAAATCTTCAAGATTTTCTAATTAAATCCATTATCATCCTTTTCCCCCCTTCTCTCTTTCTCTCGTCCCTTATATAAGATAAGATGACTTCTCCATTTCAATCCACTTATCACCGCAAAAAGCTCCTATTATCTAGTTCAATATCTTTCAAAAGTCTTTATCTAATCCTTTCGAGACATGGCTCCAACAGAGATGATTAGTGAGAAGAGAGAGTCTAATGTGGTTAACCTTAACAGTGGTGGTGGAAAAAATGCTTACGTTACGTTTTTAGCCGGAAACCAAGACTACTGGATGGGTGTGGTGGGTCTAGCCAAGGGACTACGCAAGGTGAAATCTGCTTATCCTCTTGTGGTGGCAATGTTACCTGATGTGCCACAGGAGCACCGTGACATCCTTATCGCTCAAGGATGTATCCTCCGTGAGATTGAGCCCGTGTACCCACCCGAAAACCAAGATGGTTATGCTATGGCTTACTATGTCATTAACTACTCTAAGCTTCGAATTTGGGAGGTACATTTCTACTTACTATATTTGTATATATCCGTTTTTTTGTCATAATGTTATATGACCAAATCGTTTTCATTTCTGCCAACTAGTTTATACAAATGACCGTATTGTTTTCTTACGTGCAAAACATGCATCCATTAATAACAAATGTAACTCAAGGCTGTGTTCAGTTTTCTCAAGATAAAAATTATGTTAATGCCTTTCTCTTATCTAACACATAAACTGCCATAAGATCCGTTATTGTTTACCAAATACTTAACATATATATATATATATATATATATATATATATATATTGTATTTATAGTAATAATTTGAAAGCCTATATAATACTTTTACTAACATTTACAAATATGCAGTTTGTGGAGTATGAGAAGCTGGTATATCTCGATGGAGACATCCAAGTGTTTAGCAACATTGATCATCTGTTCGACATGCCTTCTGGATACTTGTATGCTGTCAAGGATTGCTTTTGCGAGGGATCTTGGTACAAAACCAATCAATACAAGATTGGTTACTGCCAACAAAAGGATAACAACCCGACATGGCCAGTGGAGACTTTTGGTCCTCCTCCTCCGTTGTACTTCAACGCCGGTATGTTGGTCTTTGAACCAAATCTTGTCACTTACAAAGATATGCTTGAAACCGTCCAAGTGACTAAACCTACCTCTTTTGCTGAACAGGTTCGATTTTTTTTCTAATATTTTTTTTAGTCAATATTCATTTGGATTTAGTGTACAACTCTTCATACTAATACTCTTTTATTTTGTAGGATTTTCTGAATATGTATTTCAGAGATACTTACAAGCCAATCCCTCCAACCTACAACCTTGTGCTAGCTATGCTTTGGCGTCATCCTGAACGCATTGATCTTGACAAAACCAGTGTTGTTCACTACTGTGCTAAGGTACGTTACAAATTTTCTAATCGAACTTTATTACATGCATGTAGATATATTTTCTTGTTACTAAATTTTTATATTTGTCTAGGGTTCAAAGCCTTGGAGGTACACCGGAAATGAAGAGTATATGGACCGAGAGGACATCAAGATGTTGGTGAAAAAGTGGTGGGATATTTATGAAGATGAGAGTTTGGACTTCAAGAACTTTGTCTCTTCTGATTCAAAGTTGAATCCGATCATCGCACTCGCAGTCTTAGCTTCCAAAGATTCTGGCGTTGATGGTCTTACGAACCTTGCTCCCTCCGCCGCTTAAACCAATCTTTATGTGGAGGAGAACGGTATTATGCTGATGTTGTTTTTAAGTTTTATTTTATTTTATGAAAAGGTTAAGTTAGCTATATATACTATTTTATAAGTATATATACTAGCAACCTCTTTTGAGTTTGTTGTTTTTGTTATGAGATAGTGTGGTTGGTCTTGTGTCTTGTTAGACGACTATTGTGTCACAGACAACCTCAACCATCCCTTGCTTTGTATCTCAGTCTCTTTTTCAATTAAGTGAGTACTATTTTGGCTTCCATTCTCTCTTCTTTTCTAAGCTTTTTGGCAATATTAGTTTAATGATTGAGACTCATAAGTTTTTTCTTGATAATGTTAGGTACAATGGTGATACTCAATGATTGGGTATCTAAAGAAAAAAAATATGTAGAAATTTTAAAAAGTTTGTAAAAAGAAAATCAAATTACTATAGACAAATATATAAGATTCTGTTTAAAACACTACTATTTTACAAAACTCTATCTTCACATTTAAACGTATATTTACAAAACTCTATTTTTCACCTTCTGAAACATCTTCTGCAATAACAAAACACTCTTAGCTGGAACCTCATCTGGATACTACCAGCGATCAAATGAAAGCAAAATTAAGTTTATCAGTTTGCTAATTAAAGCAAGTAGATGCTCTTTAACTTTGACACACAGTATGAGTAAAGGAAACTCACGCATGATGATTTGTGCTCCCTTTATTTTCATATATTGTTAATCATGGATTAACCTGCAAACTCAAACAATCTCAGTAACAAGGTTGAGGAAACAATGCACACGCTTCTATTCTTATGAGAGTAATCAAGTAAAGTAGATATGTTCTTATTTTTATTTAAGAGCGTACGTTATTTGCAATGTCAATTCAGATATCACATGACATTTTAAATGCTCATTAGCTCACACTCAGGACAATGCAACAAAAATTGAAAGAAGAGTTATAGTATGCTTACAGTGTTACAACATTCTTCTCTATGATAAGAGAAGCAGGCAACACAAAGACTACAACTATTGGAGCCATGCAAAGGAGACGATTCATGGAGTTCAGCTTCTCCATTCAATACAATACATAATTATTTCAGCAACACCCTTTTACATAAGAGCATTTTGCTTTGTGTGATATAAAGCTCTGTGTTGCCAAAAACATACTCCATAGCTTTTCTCCTTCCTCCAGAGCTTTATATCACACAAAGCAACGTTTTGTTAGTTTGGTTACACACCACAACGTCTTCAAGGCGTGTCACAAGATTCACAAAGGGAAAAAAAATCTTCCAACAATCAAAACAAACAAAAATCAAAACATTGATGACTCTGATCATCTCAATACCAATCAAATTCACAGATTCCTAACTAATCCCAGAATCAACGATTCACAACAGAATCAAGCTAATCAACAAGAAATGATGCTTCTGATGACTATGATTAGCCCAATACCAATGAAAATTTTGTGTGCCTCTCATCTAATTCAGAGTTACTCAAACAATGACTCACATTGACTAACTCAAAACCCTTCCCCCATTCCTCCTCTCTCTCCTTCAATCAAATCACTTCCTCCACCAACAAAACCTTCTCAAACCATCCACAGAAACAACCAAAACCAATCGATTTCACCAAACCCAAGCAAAACCCTTGTAAAAAGATACTCAGGAACACCGATTCCATCACCACTGTCACAAACAAGCTCGCCGAAAATAAACCGGAGCAGAATTCACCACGAACAAAAGAGAGAAGAATCACCGGAGAAGAGAATATAAATGTCTGAATATTTTGACTACCTTTAGAAATTACACAAAAAACTTTTTTTAAAAATTTTACATTCGGTGCATTAATACATACAAAAGTTGAGTATTTTTCGGTTTATAAAATGTTATCAATATGACTTCATATTTCGGACACCGATAAAGAGATCATACAACAAAAACTCGAAAAATACTTAAATTCGGTGGAATAATACAAAAGAAAGTTAAGTACCTTTCCAAAATTACTGTATGATACCAATGTCTCAATATTTTGGACATCGTTAGAGATCATACAAAAAAAAAATCGAAAAAAGCTTAAATTTGGTGAGTTAATACACACAAAATTTGAGTATTTTTTCAAAATTATCAAATGATATAAATGTCTGAATATTTTGACTACCGTTGTTAGAATCACACAAATTTTTTTAAAAAAAAATCTTACATTCGGTGCATTGATACATACGAAAGTTGAATATTTTTTCCGGTTTAATACATACAAAAATCGAGTATTTTTCAAATTTATAAAATGATACAAAATGTTTGAATATTTTGGGCATGGTAAAAAATCAAGAAAATCTTAAATTTGATGGATGAAATTTATATTTGGTGGTATTCCTGAAACACTTATTAGGTGGACTTTATGGTAAATTTGGACTTGCATTACGACACAGTGTCATCTAACTAGGGACATGATAAGGCCCAGCCCAGCCCAACCCAACCCAAATAATCCAGATCTCTGTCTCTCTCTTTTTCTTTTAAGTTTGACTGTCGTCGTTAGTCCTCAAGCCTCTCCTCTTCAGTTCTTCTCTCCTAGCTTCCTTCTCACTCAGTTACCATGGCTGAAGTTCAGAATCAGCGCCACAGAGATCTTCAGTTTGTTCGAATTTATGAGACGAACAACTTTAACTCTTGGACTTTGAGATGTTAGGAAACAGATGTCGATCAAAATGGCTCATGAGTTGTATAAGAAATCTCACTAAGACCGTCCAAAAAATGGCCTTCGGATTATTTTCAAAAATAATTTCATAAATACACGTCAAAGTTTCAGAGCCAACTTTCTTTCTGTGAATGACATGTGGACAAAAATCACTTAAGTTACTTCTCTATTAATATAATGTAGGATTTTTTCTAACCCCTTTGAGATGGCTCCAACAGAGATGATTCGTGAGAAGAGAGAGCCTAATGTGGTTAACCTTAACGGTGGTCGGGACCGGCCCAACAAATGTTAAAACATTTGGCTGCCTAAAGAAAAAAATATATATATGCCCTCAATGTTATTCGAACTCTGGTTGATTTACAATCAATAATAACATAATCATTAGACCACAATAAAGAACTTGTTCAATTATGGTGTCCCATATTCTTATTAAAATTTTCGTGCCTAAAGCTTGTGCTTCTTGGGCTTTAGCCTTGGGCCGGGCCTGACGGTGGTGGTGGAAAAAATGCTTACATTACGTTTTTAGCCGGAAACCAAGACTATTGGATGGGTGTGGTGGGTCTAGCCAAGAGACTCTGCAAGGTGAAATCTGCTTATCCTCTTGTGGTGGCAATGTTACCCGATGTGCCACAGGAGCACCGTGACATCCTTGTTGCTCAAGGATGCATCCTCCGTGAGATTGAGCCTGTTTACCAAAGAATATAAATGTCTTAATATTTTGACTATCGTTAGAAATTACGCAAAAAAAGTTTTTTAAAAAATCTTACATTCGGTGCATTAATACATACGAAAGTTGAGTATTTTTTCCGGTTTACAAAATGTTATCAATATGCCTTCATATTTAGGACGCCGACAGAGAGATCATACAACAAAAACTCGAAAAATACTTAAATCCAAAATTACCGTATGACACCAAGGCCTCAATATTTTGTACACCGTTAAAGATCATACAAAAAAAAGTCAAAAAGAGCTTAAATTTGGTGAGTTAATACACACAAATTTTGAGTATTTCTTACAAATTTACCAACTGATATAAATGTCTTAATATTTTGACTACCATTCGAAATCACACAAAAAAGTTTTTTTGTAAAAATCTTACATTCGGTGCATTAATACATACGGAAGTTGAGTATTTTTTTCCCGGTATGTTATCAATATGCCTTCATATTTCGGACACCGATACAGGGGCGGATGTAGAGGAAAAAGTTAGTGGGGGCAAAATATTTTTTATAAAATTATTGGGGGCAAAACACAAAAAAAAAATTCTTAAAAATAAAAACTTAGGGGGGCTTGAACCCTTGACCCAAGGGATTTACATGGTACACATATACCATTTCAACTACTACACTATAACTTGTCCTAACTAGCTAGAAAATCTCATATAGTTGGTGGGGGCATGTGCACCCACCTTGGTTACTGTAGATCCGCCCCTGCACCGATAATGAGATCATACAACAAAAACTCAAAAAATACTTAAATTCGGTGGAATAATACAAAAGAAAGTTAAGTACCTTTCCAAAATTACAGTATGATACCAATGCCTCAATATTTTGGACACCGTTAGAGATCATACAAAAAAAATCGAAAAGAGCTTAAATTTGGTGAGTTAATACACACAAAATTTGAGTATTTTTTTCAAATTTTTCAAATGATATAAATATCTGAATATTTTGACTACCGTTAGAAATTACAAATTTTTTTTTTTAAAAATTCTTACATTCGGTGCATTAATACATACGAAAGTTGAATATTTTTTTCGGTTTAGTACATATAGAAATCGAGTATTTTTCAAATTTATCAAAAGATACAAATTATTTTAATATTTTGGACATGGTAAAAAATCAAGAAAATCTTAAGTTTGATGATGGATGAAATTTACATTTGGTGGTATTCCTTAAACACTTATTAGGTGGACTTTCTCGTAAATTTGGACTTGCATTAGGACACAGTATCATCCAACTAGAAACATGATAATAAGGCCCAGTCCAGCCCAGCCCAACCCAACCCAACCCAAATAATCCAGATCTCGTCTCTCTCTTTTTCTTTTAAGTTTGATTGTCGTCAGTCTTCAAGCCTCCCCTCTTCAGTTCTTCTCTCCTATCTTCCTTCTCACTCAGTTACCCTGACTGAAGTTCAGAATCAGCGCCACAGAGATCTTAAGTTTAGTTCCAAATCCAACGGCATAAGGGACCAAGTTAATGATATTCGTGACCTCTGTGGAGCCGACGTCGCCATGATTTCCTACCGGGAGGATCTACTCTGTAGCCGTCCAAGGTAACGCATTCTACCTAGTTTTTGTTTGTAGATTCAAAGGCTACAACTTTTTAGGTCAAATCGGTAGAAAGGTCATAACTTTTAGGTGGAATCTGTGGAAAGCTTATAACTTTTTACAAGAACTCAGCTAGGAGGATTGAACCTAATCTCTCTCCATTTGGTGTGTTAGCGTTGGTGCCGTTCTTGAAAGATTCTATATGAGTCTTGGTGACCATGGCAATGCGCCCCCAAACCCACAGATGGTTGACGCTGTTGTAGTTCAATTGGCACACGGAGCTGGGATACTGCTTGACGGAGAGGAACGTATGGCCGTTTTCGGTAATTTTGTCCAGCAGACCAACATCTAAGAGATGAGTGACGAGTCTCTCCTCGAGCTTCACAACAACATCGTTAACTTTATCATCAACATCCGCGCTCGTGGAGCCAGAGCTTTTCTCGTCACAAACTCAGTAAAAAATCGCACGACGAGCGCGGATGTTGATGATAAAGTTAACGATGTTGTTGTGAAGCTCGAGGAGCGACTCGTCACTCATCTCTTAGATGTTGGTCTGCTGGACAAAATTACCGAAAGCTGCCATACGGTCCTCTCCGTCATAATTAAGGCATAATTAAAAGCTTTCTGCGATAGAAGAGCTAGGTTGGCACAGCTTATTGGCTAGGCTTGATATTGATGGGCAATCGGATAAAAGCTTTCTGTCTCTTTTGCTTCGGTTTTATATTCTAGCAATTACGTTCATCCTCTGTGTGCTTTATTAAGGGAATTCGATGTATTCGTATTTTCTTTTAGGTTTGCTTTAGCTGTCATCTTGTGCTATGGGAAATAGGAACGGCGATGCAGTTTTTCTATAAATGCATGGAATCAGACGAACAACTATAGAATCAGCAGGCTCAGGTAAGCATATTCTCATCTCAGCTATCTCTCTGTTCCATCATTATCTAATAAAATAAAAAAATCTACTTTTATCGGTTTGGATGTTGTAGATCGTATAATTCTTAATTTCTTTATTCTGCCAAAATTAGGCTGAATCAGCTAATTGAACCCATTTTTATTTTACTTACCGGCAGAGGGTATCTGACTATACCAACTGTGCATCCTTACTTTTGGAGAAGAGAACACCTGATGGCGCATCTGAAGCAGCATTGGTTCCAATTGCTAACGCCATGTCAATTAGTTCATGCTCAGATAAACTGCTTCAAATAAAGGCAGAGGCCCTGTTAATGGTATAAGTTGTCTTCCCTGGATAGGCCTTGTTAATGGTATAAGTTGTCTTCCCTGGATAGGCCTTGTGATCTAAAACCGTTTTAGTTGAAGATGGAATTAGCCTATTCTGCTTGTTGTGTGCACTTTGTATATTGGTGATTTTGGCTTTGAGGTAATATATGTTGTCCTTCTTTAGTGGAATAGCTGTCTTAGCAAACGGATTCATGAACACTTGGTGTTGTACGACTGTGTCCTCTGGTCTGTCTGTACCTTTGTATGCTTACACATCTCTCTGCTCTCTGCTTGCTGATCGATTTTATACTGTCTTTATTTTTTGTGCCGTTTCGTAATGTTTTCTGTTTTTCAATACTCTTAAAAAGACAACATCTGAGGATGTGTTCCCGCAGAAAACCTGCAACAGCCAAAGGAAAGAAGCTCCTACCTACTCTATTGTGCCTCTCGGTAAATCCCTTTTTAGCATCCTCAAATGTTTTCTGCTATCTCAATCTCAACCAAATTGCGGCCAGACCACTGTTCTTCCTTATTACCTTTAACAATGATTGTTGACAATGTTTTTCCAGTCAATAATACAGAGGATGTCACTCGTCAATGGGTGCAAGACGTCAGTGCAACTTTCGACTCGTGCCCTGTGTAGCTTTTAACAGGAGAGAAGTAGCCGGTTAGCATTGTTCACAGCCAGATGCCAAGTGGTAGTCCTTGGAAGACGATCGAGACCCCTGACCTCAAACCCTAATCTGCTTCATCTTATACACTATTTCTAGACATGATCCAAGTTCCTTAATTCAAATGATATGTGATTGATATGAATCACAACAAAACAACATCTGTAGGCTAGGATCAAGTGAAGAAGCCATCTCACAGTCGCTTATAGCTTCCTCAATCTTCCAAGAGAAATCCTTGCTGCTGTGCGGTTGCCATAGCAAAGCGCAAGAGGCTTCAGAGTATCCTGAAATATCAAGAGTGGTGCTTGTTGAACTGTACAAGTTGATGGTCTCGGAATAAACAGTGGGTTTCTCAGCCGCTACATTATCCACTTTGGTGCAAACCATTGGAATTGAAAAGAACATGGCCCTGATATGTAGGATCAACCTTGCCAAAGACAAATAAAGGTGTGCCATAGTCGCTACCGATATTAAGTGCAGATCATTTCTGCTTCAGGATCACTACTAGTATCAAATCTCAGTCCCTTTTTCCCACCTAATGCTTTCCGGATTATCATTACCTAACTTCCCTGAATCTCCACCCGAATGTTCTTTACTGAATTCAGAACCAAAGCCAGAGCCAGCTATAGGTGTACTAAACTCCTCCTCATCAGACAAAGGAGTCACTGGAACATTACCTTCAGTAGTAACTTTAGCACCAGAACCGTTCCCATTAGCATTAGCATTGAAACCAATAATAAGCTCACAGAGTCTCAGAAACTGAATCGGTATTGAAACCAAGCACGAAGTACCGTTACTCGGCGGCGCAAAGGGGCCAAAACCGGACAAAACCTCGCTGGAAAAAGCCGCTCCTCTAACTTTTCGACCATTCTTCCTCAATTTAACCAATCTCGGCTTCTGTGGACTCTTCGTCTTCTTTCCTGAACCAGCTCCAAACCCGAAATGGACTTCGTTTATTAACTTTGTTTCGCTCGCCATTTTCAGGAGCTGTCTTGCCTTGCTTCACCGCCCTGTAAAATTGGTTCAATTTTTAATTTTTCCAATTTGGATTGATTCGGTTTTGTTCAGATTGGTCCGGTCGATTTTATTCGGTTTGCGTATAATTAATACGAGAATATTCTATGTTCCGGGAATATTCATGGCGGAAAAGGGCGCCAAAATTTCGAGATGGGGAATTCGGATTTTTCTCGCGGGTTCGTCAACTCAATCGAGATTGTTTAGAGTAGATGTTTGGGATCTGATTTTTTTTAGAGAAGATGATGTTGAATTTGTTGGGAAGTTAGAAACAGATTAGGCTGAATGTTATAGAGTTTTTGGATCATCACTTCTCAGTTGTCAGCTATTTTCTACCTATAATGACACTTTGTAGGATCCAATAAAGTGTCCCTAATCTGTTCCACTGTACAGTATAGGACCTTTGGTGAAAGACCGTGGGATGTTGATCCATAATTCACCATCTGAAACATCGACTTACGGTTGATGACGACACCTTGATGAGCTAGAGATTGTCCTTGAAGCGAGTAGACCATGGCCACTGTAAGATTTGAGGTCGACCCCAGATGTACAATATGCTTCATCACTGATTAAAATATCAGAAACTGATCTCGGATGTACAACTGCTAAAAGGCGGTAGCTGCTATCTGTTGCCAAAGTTCTTAGACGCATTGTGGACATCGTCCAAGCTTATGTAACCCTCCCTCCTAATCTAGTAAATCGAACGAGAAACGAATATCTAAAGAAATCTATTGGGTTACTAACAGAACGATTGGAACAAAGATTGGTTTGACCTGGTATACAGCTAAGAACCAAGATCATGAAGATTATCAGGAAAGATTTGTTATTTCTTCTACAAAACCTAACAGATGATGTCAATCCATTTCTACTTTCAGGAAGTTAGACTTTGACAAAAGATGCAGGAACATCAAGTGCAAATTATGTAATAACTTTGTGTTGCAACCTGTATGTCTTTCATTTGTATCAATGTTATTGATATATTATTCAAATTAAGATGATAATTTGTGAAGCAATGAATTGGCAGTCAAACGAAACTTAGAGACTGCAGCAGGTTATGGATTCAGGAAGATCCCAAGAGTTATGCAATTATATTGGTATTCAGTGATGCAACCTTGTTACCAAAAACTAGCTAATTAATGTTATCATTTTGCCCACAAAAGAAAAAGAAAGAAAAAAAAGACAATAATAATAATAATCATCCATAAACAAAGCACTTGACTCTCTTATTTATTCAGTCTCCAATACGGTCTTTTGTCACCCCAAGGACCTGAGAACAAAAGATAACGTGGATTATAAGAGATTTCTCAAAAAGCAAGAAACGTTAATGAAAAGAAGTTAATTCGATATACCTGATCATCTGTCCACTCAAGATTGACAGTCTGCGCCAATCCCGCCTTTGTGAAAACAAAGGAAGGATGTGAGAAAAGAAGAGGACTTATAGTTTAAAAGATGGGATAGGTGAATAAGGATATATTCTTTAACTCACTTTGACGTTTTTCTTCGATCTTTTTATTTATCTCTCTGGTACTCACATGGAGCAGGCCATACAAAATCTCCGTCTCCAGTATACGCATGTCGTAGTAGTTCAGAGACTCGAGCTCTTTGCCACACATTGTCCTACAAGCATAAGAAAAACAAAAATTAAACGCTGAGAGAGAATAGATATACAAGAACAAGAAACAAAATGGGAAATGGGAAATGTATCCTACTGAATCAGATGCTGCAATTCCTTGGTTTCCGTCTTCATAGACTCAAAGCGTAGTATCTGCCACATTGTAAATGATAAGAAAGAGAAGAAGGCAAGCAAAAAGAAAAGAGGACAGAGAATGTGTACGTGAACGCACCAGTGCTTTACGATCTTGAACCTGTAGTGTTTCTTCGGAACTGTATCAGTTGTAGAAAACAGAAAGATATCAGGCTGAAAGCTGGCCAAGATAGTGGAAGAAAAAAACTGAAAAAGCTGTAGGTACCTGCTCCTGAGCTCTCTAGCCTTATGCCTCATGATACGCCTTCTCTTTGACCCAGACAAGTGAACGACAATCATCCGATCCCTCCTATGCCTAACATATGCTCTCGCCTGAACTGGATCCCTCCCTTCTTCCTTGATTTTGATTGGAAAAAGATGAAAACTTTGAGCTTCTTCTTACAAAAATGGACTAAAACTAAAGGGGATAAACCGAGCTTACCTCGACGTAAATTCTTTCACATAACTCCTGCTGTATCTTCTTCTGTAATAGTTAAACCAAAAGTAAAAAAGGTTGTTAAACAGGTTGTTGTTTGTTTGAGAAAGACAAAATGGTTGACAAAAGAAAACCTTTGCTAGTTGTTCTTTGACCGGAATCAAGCCTTGGTTTAACTGAAGCCGAAGAGACGCCAATTCAGGGAGAGTGAGATCATCTATACATTCACCATTAAGCCTCTCATATACAATCTGAAGATTCTCGAGTTCGCTCTTCATGGTCTTAGCAAGTTGCACCTGCAAGATAGTGTATAAACACAATGTAAGCAAGAACATAGAAATATATAGATTGGTTAATTGTACAATGACCTAAACAACACAATTCACCAATCTTCCTTCCTAATCAATAATTGTAGTATTGACCCATAAGTCCATAACCATACTCAGATTTACTATTACTATTTACTAACTTGAGTTATGGAAGGAATCATGCTATACACATTTCTAATCGGGATATGCCTTAAAAAATTTCACAAAGAAAATTTAGATAAAGGAAATGAAAGATCCTTCAAAGCATATGTGTATATCTACATACCAATGATTCGTGATCTTGTTCATATAGACTTTCTTCTTCAGAGCTGCTGTATCCATATTGCCAAACACACCAAAAAAATCATATTTTTTATATTAATAAACATAAAGAATCTCTTTAAATTAGTTTTAGTCTCCTTGTAATAAAGCAAACTAAACCCATACGAATCAATAGGGAATTGAGGAAGTGAAAGAAATTTTGCTCATGAATCATACTCGTATAAAATATCTAAACTCTCGAGTTCGGTCTTCATAGTCTCAGCGTCTTGTAGCTGCAAGGACAGAAGATTGTTTGAACACAATGTAAGCATAGATTGGCTAATTGTACAATTCGGATTTTTATTAGGCCTAATGACCTAGAAATAAAAATTTATTCACCAATCTTCCTTCCATACTAACCAATCGTTCTAGTATATAGTTTCGTAAAAAAAAATTGGTTGCGTTGATTTAGATTCACAAAAGAAAATTAGATAAAGGCAATGAAATATTCTTCATGCATACGTACCAATGCTTGATGATCTTGTTCTTGTATACTTTGTTCAGAGCTGCTGTACCAATTGCCACACAGATCGAAGAAGAAATTTAGGTTTTCTTTTTCAATTTTTAATTCTTAATCAGATTGAGATATAAGCCCAATATAATAGCTTCAATTAGCAGAGTATGAAGAATCAAAACTGTAAAATAATTAAACAAAGTTTTATCACGGTATATCCGATCGAATAACCTAGCTAAACAAATTCAACAACAAAACCCTAGGAAACAGAAGGAGACACATCATTAATACACACTTTTAGATGATAATATTACCTAGAGAATTCAGAGGGATTGATTGGACATCTTTCTGATCACCTTCTTAGACAATATAAAATTTGGAAATCTTTTTTATAAGAACACGACGGGCCGTGTGCATTAAGCCCATGTCTAATATTAACAAACCACAAGCGAACATGGCTTTTTTAATTTCGGAAGTTAAAATATAAAACCTAATAATTAATTAAAAATTATTCACTTATTTGGTTCCCGAATAACATCCCAAAGCACGCGTTTATATCTTGATGTGCAATTCTGCAGATGAAACCCGTAACCATCTGTTTTTTTAATGTGTCTTTAGTCGAGAACTATGGCATTTAGCTTTCCGGACCTCAGTTGTCCAGCCGTCTTCTCTCTGGATCAGAGTCTCCAAATTCTATCTACTCCTCGTATATCCACTCAAATGTTGTTAATCCGCAAACTGCTTCATCAAGCTCTTATATATAATATTTGGTGCGAACGTAACAAACGTTTCTTCCGCTCGGAATTCAGGACTGCCAATGCACAAAGACATATGCAGCATCATGAAGAGCAAGCTACTTCATTTATCCCCTCCCCAAATCAACGGCTTAGTCGGTGACACTTATCTCTATACATGGTTTGGTAACTTCAACTTTCCTTCTTCGGATCCGCCACAAACACATACAACAACGGCAACAGTTCCTTTTCCTCTTTAAATTTATATTAGAACTCAAATTTCTCCCTTTAGATTTTCTCCTCTTTAATTTTTGTTAACCTCTAAAAGGTCTCCTCTGTACAAAACTTTTGTTTCTTTTTTATTTTTGATTAATATTAACCATTAAGATCAAAAAAAGTTTTTGATATGGACCGAGAAGACATAAAGATGTTGGTGAAAAAGTGGTGGGATGTTTATGAAGATGACAGTTTGGACTTCAAGAACTTTGTCTCTTCTGATTCAAAGTTGAATCCGATCATCGCAGTCTTAATTAGCTTCTAAGGACTGTGGCGTTGATGGTCTTACGAACCTTGCTCCCTCCGACGCTTAAATTAATCTTTATGTGGAGGAGAACGGTATTATGCTTCTGTTGTTTTAAGTTTTTGATTTTATGAAAAGGTCAAGCTAGCTATATATATGATTTTATAAGCATATATACTAGCAACCTCTTATGAGTTTGTTGTTTTTGTTTGAGATAGTGTGGTTGGTCTTGTGCAATGACAACCTCAACCATCCCTTGCTTTGTATCTGGATCAAGTGCTGACCCAAAAAAAATTTTACATATGCCTTTCCTAATCTATATACCCTCCACTTTATTCTACAATAAATATTCCTCATCTCTACCCTTCCTTACTCTTTTATTTTAATAAAATTTAAATCAACTACCTAATAAATTATATTTAATTTATCACTAAAATCTCAACAACCAATTTTTTTTTCTGAAAAAAAATTGTTCTTCCTCTCTGTTTTTTTGGCGTGAGAAGAACAGAGAACAATTTTTTTTTTCCGTTTTTTT
>OVAP01000130.1:35429-50479 GCA_900406295.1 Aurinia saxatilis | reverse complement strand
GAGAGGCCCACCGATCGATCAAGGCCCATTAATTCAAGAAAGCTTCGAGAATAAATTCAGATAAAGACCGTTGCATTCGGGGAGATATCGGGATATATTAGATATAATCACTCAAGATGCTGAATCTTCAGAAGACGCATTTTGGATATCAGTCGATCGATTAATATATTGGCGACCGATCGATCAGAGCCTGTTAGACACAAATATTTGGATATCAATCCAAATCTCTTCTTGTTTTATCTCGGCCAACAGCTCGACTCTCTCCCCTATAAATACAGACGATTGAAGCCAGAGAAAAACATCACCACTCACAAAGCTTCCAGGCATCCAGGCTAATAGTTTTCAGCTTTTTTCTTCTTTGTTTCTTCATTTTTTTGTTACTTTGATCATTGCTTCAAGGACAAAGTTTGTAATCTTTGCACTCCAGAGAAGCTATTTTGAACCCTCTTTTATAATAAGCAATTTTCATTGTCATCATGTTTACTCTTACCATGTTTGGGTAGTCTCTTAGTTAGGAATAATGTTTTGTTAGGAGGAATCATGGTTTGGTAGATAAGAATATGGCTGTTTAATTATTAGTTTATAAGCTTACTTTCATATCAGATCTTAATAATAATATAATCATAGGATAAACCTGTTACTAATACACCACTTAGAGTAAGAGATCGAGAATTTGATAGTGAAAGATTTACTATTTATAGTTTAGTAAAATTTGATTTCTTGAATTTAATGCCTAGATTAATTGGTTGATCAGTCCATACGTTCTCTTTCTGAAAAGATATATGGTAGAGTTAACTCGGATACCAATAGAACTAGACTGGCTAAGTCTGACCATAAGGATAGTCAGTTAATAGTGATTTCAACTATATAGCCTAAACTAGGATTCACACTAGTTACTACCCTGAATAATTCAAACCATGATCCTCTGATGCATTGCCTGGCTTCCTAACGTTTTTAATATTTGAATTCTCTCACGTTTTATTCTGTTTTAGCATTTTTCAGGCATTGATCGATCGAACGCATTATCCGCAATCGACCAAAAGGTGTTCTCATCGATCGACCAGTTCACACTGTCGATCGACCAAAACCACAAACCACTTCATTTTGTTGCTTAGCTCGAGTGAACTTGGACATGCTACTGCGTACACCCTGCTCCTTGTGGATTCGACCCCTAAGTACTATTGTGAGCCTTGTACGCTTGCAGGACATATTTTGGGTGAAAACTAAATTCCCATCAATTAAGAAGCATATGATGATGTTCATGGAGTCATAGTTTGGAAATCCCAAGCAATTGCACATTTCAATGACTGATTTGCACTTAGAAGAAAATATGGTATATACTTAGTTCCATTTAAAATATTTGTGTTGTTCTATTTCGTATGAGAAATTTATGTAGAATAGAACACAATGTTCTTCATTTATAAGCATCAATTTATGTTTAAAACAATTTAAATCATTTTTACGGATGCAGCCTGGTTCAAAGATTCAGGTTATTGTGGGCTAGGTTGGTGTTTCCTAGACTCAACAGACCACCTACTGGATACCTACTCTTCCCCAAGAAGATATGTTGCCTCTTCCCTAGCAGCCGAAGCATACGATATGCTTGCGGCGATGGCTACAGCTTGGGAACAAAAACGACTACACCTCCGGTGCTTCTCTCAAGCTTCTCAATAGTGATGAAGATTCAACGGCCATCCACGGTATACTTGACGACATCAGAGATATTAAACAACTTTTCCTTTCTATCTCCTTCCACTTTACTCCTCGTACGGAAAACACTCTAGCGGATTCACATTCTAAAAGGACTCTGTTATCCCTAGAACCACCTTGTACTCTGCAGCTACGTTAACGCTTTCAATGAAATTTTGCAATTTGACCCAAAAAAAAAAAGACCATGTTAGATGTATAAAAAAGTATACGATCAAGTTCATGAAATTTTAATCAACTGATAATCAAAGATTAATCAATGTATAAAATAGAATGGGGTAAAAAAATGTTATTGTCTAAAAAATTATATAATGAGTGATGATGTGTTTTTTTTTTTCTTTTTTTGCTGTAAAAACAGCACCACAAGAAGGAGAAAAAAGTCATTTTGGAGCACTTTTGGTTACTCAATGAGTTTGAATCATTAAATGGCTATAGATATAATATTCATATCCATTTTGACTTTCATACAAATTAACTCTTACAAAATTTCTCTAGTTTTTTAATCTACAAATGTTGTAGTCTCATAAGTTATAACTATGTATATGTGTCGAGTTTACATGGAACACATTCAACTTTATATCATAAAATAACCTTTATATGTTTAGAATTCCTTCATATACTAACTTTTTAATAAAGAGATGTAGCTTTTGACAACAAAACATATTCTTTATCTAGAAAGAATGACAAATATACCCAACTTTACATACCCACTAACCATATATAACCACACCTCTTTTTTTAATCACATATATCCACTTCTTTTTATTTTAATACCATTATACCCTTCATTTACCAAAGCTATTTTTCATTATAAATGATATATTTGTTAGGTTTAGGATTTTAGGATTTAAGTTTTAGTAAAATTATAGAGTTTATGATTTTCTTAGGGTTTAGGATTTAGGATTAAACTCTTATAAACTTAGGGTTTAATTTTTAATAACTATTAGGGTTTAATTGTTAGGATTTAGAGTTTATATTTTAGGAGGTTAGGGTTTATTAGGGGTGGGAAGACTTTCTAGGGTTTAGGATTTTAGAGTTTAGGGTTTTTAAACCCTAAACCCTAGATCTTAAACCTTAAAACCCCATAGATAGTTAATATTTAAATAGAGGTATTTTAGACTTCTTACAAGAAAAATAACTAAAAAGAAGGAAGGTGGATATATCTTATTAATGAGATAAAAAAAATGTGTATATGTGGTTAAACCCCCTTTATCTATTGTATTTCAATATATCTTCTGAGATTTTAACGAGTTCAAAATATAAATTTCAGGTTAATAGGGTTTACGATTAAATCCTTCTAGAGTTAGAAATTAAATTTTTATAATTATTAGTATTTAATTTTTAAGGTTTATATTTTAGAGTTAGAATTTAAATTTTAGTAAATATTAGTATTTAATTTTTAAGGTTTACGATTTATTAGTGGTGAAAACACTTTTGAGGTTTATGATTTAAGGGTTATTTTTAGTCCTAGATCCTAAACCCTAGAACGAGTGGTTTATATTTAAAAACTAGTATTTTTAAAATTTTACCCTTTTCATTGTATTTTTGAAAAGTGGTACACCAAAAATAATACTCTTAGAATTCTCCATATTTAAAGGATTGGTCAGAAATCCCTCTAATCTCAGTTTTAGATATCCTGCTAGAGAATCTAAAATATTTGTTGATGAGTTTCAGTAGCAAAAACCAACAAATAGTCACTGATTTCTTAATTTGAAAATTTTGATTTATCCACTAAGGGCCTATATTAGATGATTAGGTTTCCACTCTGTATTCATTTTATTTTGCAAGGATGTAGCTTCAATCAAACAGGAATTATGGCTGTACCAAACTCTAGTTGGACCACTGAATGAATACACATACAAATTTAGAAAGAGAATTTATATTCTTCAAGGTCAGGCTTCTCTCACAGTAGTAATTATATGGGGGTTCACAAGGCAATAAAGCCAGCAAATAACTAATTATTACAACTAATAAAGATAATCATTATTATCTTTAAAAAAACGTGACAATAACTAATTTGTATGACTAAATATATTACATATCCAATCGAAGTTGTAGTATATATATAAGTGGTTTCCACTTATTGAGAATCTAGATTTTGACCGAAGCTATTCATAACACTTAACTATTTTATTTACATATTGTGTTCATATGTAAAAATGTTCGTAGTTATCAAATACACACATATATGTTGAAAGTTATTAATTTTATTACATATATATCAGTTCACAGAACATTATAATGAAAGAACAGTTTATCCATATTTTAGAGATATGGGAACCCATATATTTCTTCTGTTGAAAATCGGTTTTTGATAATGGCATTGGCCATTATTCCGGTGGCTTGTCCGGACAACAAAGTTGTCGGAATGTCTCGATTTTAGAGTCACTTGATTCCTTGTTATGATCACTACAACGTAGTGTATTCATTTGTCAAAAACGGCGTTTGTTTGAATGGGAAATGCTGGTCCAAAGTTGATGACTTGTAAAACTTAATAATTTGACTAAGTGTAAAAAATTAGTACATTTGCCACATTATATACATGAGGTGAGAGTCCTTTTAGATATATATAGAAAAATACAACAAGTTTGAAAATCTTGTAAGTATATTATTGGAAAGAGAAAAACCTAACGGTACGACAATTATAATCGAGTCGAATTGTGTTGGGTTTGGTTAATGGGTCATATGGCATTATGGACCTATTTGGAGTAGACCAAATTCTTTGGTTACATATGGACCCAATATTTCATTGTGAATGATTTAGTTATTTACTAAAAATCAAAAGAAAATATCTCTTCCAATGATGAAAGAAACGTAGAGATTAACTATATTTATTTGGCTTTGAATGCTGAAATAATAAGGGGAACGTTTCTTTTGGTTTTTAGCTTGAAAAGAAGCTTAAATACATATGGTCTCGGCACTTCTTTATAATGAGATAATCATTCATATTTTTTTAGAAAAAATGAGAACAATCTCCTTCTTTTCTTTTTCTTCGTTGTCTGAGAGTACAACACAGATTCATGGTTTGATAGGCTTCTGATAAAGTGTTGCTGATCAGAAGATTGTTGCAGTTGTATCCTGGGATTCTAATCGCCAAAGAACCGTCATACGGACCAATTTTTGAGATAAGGAAAGAGATCTACGTCTCGACTCTGCTTATATTTTGTAATTATTCTTCATATTCTCCTTTACAATTTATCAGATTATACCCTGTGAAATTTAGGTCCTACATATATCGTTAGGAGAAAGGTACATTTTCTATAAGATATACATGACAAAATCAGAATACGTTAAAGATACTCAACTAAAAACCCAGCCTCAATCAAATGAGTTATTGGATATGATTGAGTTATTAATATACTCAACTAATTTTCTTTTTTCACGAGTTTTATATATATATATATATATATATATATATTATATACATATACTACGTCTTCTATAAATATACACTCGCATGTATTATTTCACGTCGGCCCATTCGTCTTTTAGAAAAATCGACGATCCAAAAAAGAAAAAAAAAATGAAATTCTTTTTTCAATTCCAAATCCTTTTCCTCTCCTTTGCTCTTCTTCTCTTCAGCACATCATCATCATCAACAACTTCATCAAAACATTCAAATGAAACAAACTTTGAATACATCAAAACATCATGCAACCTCACACTCTACAAAACCCTTTGCAACATCACTCTATCTCCTTACGCTTCGAAAATCGATTCAAACCCTCACAAACTCGCGCTAACTGCCCTCAATCTCACCCTCTCTTCCGCCAAATCCGCAGCCAATTCAATCAAAAACGTTTCTCACAAAAGCAATCTAACAGAACTGGAAGTAGCTGCGGTTGCTGACTGCGTGGAGGAGATAGGAGACTCGGTGAGTGAGCTACAAGATTCGATAAGAGAGTTGGATTCGGCAAACTATAACGATAGTTCGAAATTTGAGATGGTTATGTCGGATGTGGAGACATGGGTGAGTGCTGCTCTCACGGATGATTATACGTGTATGGATGGTTTTGCTCGAGCCAAAGGGGCCGTGAAAGATTTGGTTCGGCAATATGTTCTTAAGGTTGCTAGAATGACCAGCAACGCGCTTGCTCTCATTAATATGTATGCAGATACATATGAAATCTGATCAAGAATGTTCATATATACAAATCTGTTTTATACTTTTATTAGCAAAAAAATTCCTTATGTTTGTTTGTATGTATGTGTGTGTACTTATTCCGATAGGTCTTTTTTTGGATTTTAAGTTTGTCATTTTGATAGGTATTGTAGAATTTTCTGTGCATGTGAAAGATTTTGTATAATTTTGGCTGATTAATTTTAGTATGGCATATATGATAAGATGGTGAGAAAAGTCTAATAGCTTGTTTAGGACATTTTGGGTTAACCAATTGGGCTATACAACTAAGTTCCATAAATATTTTCTTACTAAGATTCTTATTACTCACCCAACATTTACTAAATTACCATGATTACAGTCATAATCATAATTATAATCATTATGAGGTTTTAAAGAATTATAGATCAATATATCATCTCACATCGGGGATCAGGATATTTTATATAACCATGTTCTAATAATCACTTAAACCAATGAATTATAGACTTTACATGAAATATTTTATAAGTTATACTGGTTCGAATGATTTTTCTTTTCAATTCAAATACCTGAAAGACTCAAAATATTTGAAAATTTCAAACATGACATTAAAAGAGATTTGATTGTTCTGCTCTTATGTTTACTATGAATCGTAGACTTCGTAGTCGTTTAACAAATTTTATGTGTTTATCTTTTAACGATCTTTGTTTTCCTCCTCTAGTTATGCTCCTTTAAAAGTTAAAAAAAAACGTTTGTAAGAATATGTATATAATTTACACGGAATGTTTGTGCCAAATTGTAAATTAGATTATCTGTTTGGTGATCATCTAAATGAAGCGACATTAATGTAGATTATTGTTGGATACGGGCCGGCCCACTGATTTGGGGAATGATCCAGTTAACTAATGAGCTTTGTTGGTATAGGCCCACGAAAACTAACTATACAGTTTTTAAAGCTTATGTGCGTCGATCTCAGTTTGATTGTCAACGCTCTGACTGCATAACCCGTGACAGCGATCCCTCACTGATATCTGAAGAACGAGGTGTTGACCCTGAAATTGACACCATGAACGCTTTGACACCTCGATAACAGGTGAAGGTGACATTTTCCCAGAATAGAAAGATTCGACCACTCCCAGCATCGACTGAGCAGAGTTCCCTTAGCACCAAAGGGGAAAGAAAGACATCGAGCGGCTTGTATGACAATTGACCCTCGACCAAAGCCCTAGCCCATCTCCCACTATAAATAGAGGGAGATGAGCATGAGAAGAAGGACACAGATAACTGAGAGAGCTAGATCGACTTAATACAATATCGAACTCTTGCTTTCTTAAGTGCTTACTTGTAAACATCGACCTCCTAAGGCATCGACCTACTCATAAATACAAAAGGTCTCTTGATCGACCTCCTCTTAATTCACAAGAAATTATCGAACCGCTTTATTCTTTTGTGAACTACTCGGTTACATCAATTGGCGCTAGAAGGAGGGGGGGTTACGTAGAGAATTTCTTATACTCAAAAGCATGTCGATCATGGCAGACAAAATCAGCAAAGCAGCTCAGAGCAACCTCGCCATCGAGAAATCAACGAACAAGTAAGCTCCATCCGTAGTCACCAAAGACACCACCACGAAACCATCACAACCACTGCAGCAACAACAACCAATGAACACCACATAAATCCCTTATGTCCAAACGGTCCTGCCTCCACCTCCGGTCATCCTCCTGTCTGACGAGCCAAATTCGACGCCAGTAGTAGAGCCAATACTGAATGAACAGTCAAACCCAGCTCCTGCAGCACCTTCGGAGGTCATGACCTTTCTCCAAGCCGTCTTCAAGAAGATCGAGGACGTTGGATGCGACAGTGCCGCTCGTTTCAGTGAACTTGCCAACGCCCAAGAGATTTGTCACAATCGACTAGACAGACTCCAACACACCAATTACGAACTCTCCAAAAGCACCCACATCGAAGCCCTTAAAGGAAACCTTTTCGGCACATGTCTCGGACCAAGCAAGAATGACTGTAACATCAGTATTCGCGATCCCACTGAACACAGACATCCATTGGGCGCCGCCATCTCCGGATGCAGGACATAACAACGAACTCAACGCCCCTAAACAACGCGTCCTCGATATGGCATCCAGGGTCCATCAAGCCACCAGCTCAGCTCCAGCGATCGACCGTATACTTCGCAAATCACAAAACACGCCCTTCGCACCAGAAATTTCGGACGTCGAGTTCCGATACTGCGGAAAGTTAAACTCTCGAGCTACTACGGTAACACAGACCCAAGCCACCATCTAACCACCTTCAGCATCGCGATGAATCATACTGCTTTTGTTCCAGAGCATCGTGACGCAGGATACTGTCAGCTCTTTGTCGAAACCTTAAACGGCGCCGCCCTTACATAGTTCTCCAAACTCGCTACCCATTCGATCCACAGCTACCAGGATCTTAGCACCATCTTCCTCAAGCACTACTGCATGTTCATCAAGCAGGGCGCGTCTGATTCCGATCTCTGGACCCTCTCCCAAGGACCAGATGGTAGCCTCAGATCTTACATCGACCAATTCAAAGACATCGTATCCAGAATTATGGTGACCGATACCGCCGCCATCGATGCCCCACGACAAGGTCTATGGTACGAATCTGCCGTCCGCAGGGACATCAAGTTCAAGAAGCCGCTCACTCTGGAGGACGCCCTCTACAAAGCCAACGCTTACACGGAGATTGAAGAGGAAGAGGCTGCGCTCGCCCTCAAATACTTTGCCGCCATGAGAACCCCGGCCCTGTCCCGCAGGACACTTCGCGAGCAGCGCGATCATCGACCCTTGGCTCAGGCATCACCGCAGGCCAGCTAAAAAAATAACCCGACAAACGCTTTCTACGTCAACGATGGAAGGGCCTCATCACCCCCGCCAAAATGGAACGTCTACCGCCGGCAGGACGATCGTCGACAAGACGATAGCCGACAAGAAAATAACGCCAACAAGGCGACCCATCTAAGCCATACTATGACTACCAAAGTTTCCATGGACACCCCACATCCCAGTGCCGCGAGCTTCATAGTCTATTGAAGCCTAAAGTTCAGAGCGGGAAAATCGGAATTCCGGAGCGGCCTCCTCGGAACGATACCAGATCTCCCGGCTCAAACCAAGCGCAGGTCATCGACAACGAGCGACAACCAGACCCAGGGCCTGCTCAACCAGTGAACTTACCTTCCCCGCCACCCAGAGTCACCATTTCGTCGACATACCATCAGTGCATCAAGTTCCCCACCCCTGATGGCCCCTTCACACTTCAAAGGGGACTAGCGAGCGTCGCGAACTTGCTTTGTGACCGAGCACAAAGTGCGAAAATCCTCCGGGATCTGCAACATGGTCGAGCCTAAACAGGGAAACATTTTACCACCGCCCAAGCACACACAATACATCGTTTTTCAAGAAAACATCAATCATAGTGACCTCGGTCGATGCGTCGGTATCGGGGCCGACCTCGCTCCGGCAATTCGAAACGAGCTTATCGATTTTCTCAAGGAAATGCATTGACATTCGCCTCGTCCACCAATGACATGCCTTGCATCGATCCCAATATTACATGCCATGAGCTAAACGTCGACCCCACCTATCAACCCATCAGGCAAAAGCAAAGAAAGCTGGATGCCGAGCGAGCCGAGGCCGTCAATACGGAGGTACGTCGACTCACCAAAGCAGGGTCGATCAGCCAGGTCAAGTATCCCGAGTGGTTGTCCAACCTGGTTTTCGTAAAGAAAAAGAACGACAAAAGGAGGATTTGGGTCGATTTCACCGATTTAAACAAGGCATGTCTCAAAGACAGCTTCCCTCTTCCTAACATCGACCGAGTGGTAGAGGCCACCGGTGGACACGAGCTCTTCTACTTCATGGACGTGTTCTCGGGATACAACCAGATCATGATGCACCCCGACGACAGGGAAAAAACCGCCTTCATCACTGACCTTGAAACCTACTGCTATAAGGTCATGCCATTCGTCCTAAAAAATGTCGGGGCGACCTACCAACGCCTGGTCAACAAGATGTTTGCCAATTAACTGGGGCAAACGATGGAGGTTTACATCGACGACATGTTCGTCAAATCCGCTAAGGCCAGAGATCACATCGATCATCTTCGCACTTGCTTTCAGACCCTCAGCGAGTACGGAATGAAGCTCAACCGGACCAAATGCTCTTTCGGCGTCACCTCCGGCGAATTCCTTGGGTACGTGGTGACCCGTCGGGGAATCGAGGCCAATGCCAAAAAGATCGACGCTGTCCGCAACTTCCCATCCCCTTGTAACATCAAAGAGGTGCAACGACTCACAGGTTGCACCATGGCCCTCAATCGCTTTATATCACGATCGACCGACAAGTGCCTCCACTTCTACCAAATGCTGCGAAACAACAGACATTTCAAGTGGGGTCAAGACTGCGACGCTGACTTCCAAAACTTAAGGATTACCTCTCATCGCCCCCGGTGCTAGCCAAAACCGGAAGATGGGGAAACTTTGTACCTCTACATCGCTGTCCGCACCTCAGCTATCAGCGGCGTTCTCGTACGAGAAGATCACGGCGAATAAAAGCCCATCTTCTATACCAGCAAGTCACTCGACGGCGTAGAGACTAGGTAGAGCGCCCTCAAAAAGCTCACCCTCGCCGTCGTGGTCGCCGCAAGAAAGTTACGACCATACTTCTAATTCCACACCATAATTGTCCACAGGAACTACCCACTGTGAAGTATCTTACATAGTCCGACCAAATCAGGACAAATGGCCAAATGGGCGGTCGAGATTTGTGAGTACGATATCGATTATCGTAGTCGCACCAGCGTCAAGTCTCAGGTACTCGCAGATTTCATCGCCGAGCTTCCTCTCGAAAAATGCTCCGAAGAAATCAGTGACGCTTGGTCACTCCACGTCGACGGCTTATCATCCCAACATGGGTCAGGAGTAGGAATCCGCCTAGCCTCCCCCACAGGCGAGATCCTTGAGCAATCTTTTTGCCTCGCTTTCAGTGCCTCCAACAACGAGGCCGAGTACGAAGCCCTCATTTCAGGTCTATGTTTAGCACGAGGAATCGGAGTTCGACGGCTCAACGCTTTATGTGACTCACATCTAGTTCCCAACCAATTCAGCGGTGAGTTCGAAAACTCTCTGAGGAGTTCGATGATTTCACGCTCACCAATATTCCCAGAGGCGATAACACCTCTGCCGATGCCCTCACTGCTCTAGCATCGACCTCCGACGCCACCCAACGACACATCATTCCGGTCCAAAGCATCGACTCTCCAAGCATTGAACTCTCTGCCAATGTATGTGCCATCGACGGTCCCGATGAAGGACTCGAGGATGCCCCCGAACTGCACGAACCGTTCCATGTCGACGGCGAAAATGACCCGGTTAACTGGCAAACTGAGATACGCGAATACATCACAAATGGCGTTGTTCCGGACAATCGATGGGCAGCTCGATGACTCCACATGAAATGTGTCCGCTACACCCTCTATGACGCCACACTATACCGTTGGTGTGCCAACAAGACCATGCTCACTTGCGTCGATAGCAAGGAAGCGCATGGGATCATGACGGAAACCCATGCCGGCGCAGGTGGCAACCATTCAGGAGGCCGCACACTCGCCCTCAAGATACGTCGCCAGGGTTTCTTCTGGCCGACAATGCTCGTGGACTGTGAAAAGATTGCAGCAGAATGCACGCAATGCCAACACCACGTCCCATTAATCCACGTCCCGACCGAGTTCTTACATATAGCGACTGCCCCCTATCCTTTCATGCGGTGGGCCATGGACATAGTCAGTCCCATGCATCGATTTTGACAAAAGCAATTCTTGTTAGTCCTCACCAACTACTTTACCAAGTGGGTCGAAGGCGAAGCGTATATCATATGCAGACACGGCATCGCACACGAGATCGTCACAGAAAACGGCACTCAGTTCACATCCGACATTTTCACAAGCTTCTGTGCAAAATAAAATATAAGACTGAGACATTCGACGCCGCACTACCCTCAAGGCAACGGTAAGCCGAATCTACAAACAAGACGATCATCGACGGACTCAAAAAACGACTAGACGACAAGAAAGGATTTTGGGCTGATGAGCTCGACGACGTTCTCTGGTCTCATCGCACCACACCACGTTTAGCCACAGCGCAGACCCCCTTCTCTATCTCACACGGTGTCGAGGCCATGTCACCCACGGAAGTCGGACCTCCCAGGATACGCCACACCCTGCTCGCCAAGCACCCCGATCTGAACAACCAGATGCTACGCGATAACCTCGATCTTGCTGAAGAACTATCAACAGCTCGACGCCAAATACTACAACAAGCGATTCAAAGGTCGTTTCTTCGACGAGGATGACCTCGTCTTCCACAAATTTTTCTCAAATACCGAAGAAGAAAATGCTGACAAGCTAGGCATCAATTGGGAAGGCCCATACCAAATCTCGAAGGTGGTCAAACCCGGAGTACACGATCATGACTTTAGACGGCATAGCCGTCGGTCGACCATGGAACTCCATGAATTTAAGATGATATTACTTTAAAGCAGCACCGCCACCACAACCTCGGCGAGCTCGTTAATCTTATGTTTTTTCCTTTTCGCACCATGTAATTCACGAACTACGAATTGCTTGATTCCGGCTGCAAGGGTACGTAGGCAGCCTCACGGCACAACTATACCATTGAATAAATCATCCTTTATCAACACAAAATGCGCTATTCTAACATTCGAGTCAAGTCTAACTCTCAACATCGAATGCAATACTCTATCATATGGGTCGAGTCTAACTCCCTACATCGAGTGCAATACTCTAACATCTGGGTCGAGTCTAACTCCTACATCAAGTGCAATACTCTAACAACTAGGTCGAGTCTAACTCCCTACGTCGAGTGCATTACTCTAACATATGAGTCGAGTCTAACTCCCTACATCGAGTGCAATACTCTAACAACTAGGTCAAGACAAACTCCCTACACCGAGTGCAATACTCTAAGCATTTAGGTCGAGTCTAATTCCCTACATCGAGTGCAATTCTCTAGCATTTAAGTCGAGTCAAACTCCCTACACCAAGTGCAATACTCTAGAATTCAGGTCGAGTCAAACTCCCTATACACATCAAGTACGAAGCTCTAACGTACAGATTAAATCACAATAAACAACAAGTGCAATACTTAATATCAAGGTCGAGTCATGCTCTGTTAAACCAGCAACAATAACGTTAACACATAGATGTTATAAATAAAAGACGAAAAGCACAAATACATTCGACATCGGGCAATGACTAAAGTTAACTTCCGAGCGACCAAACAAATTCTTGTTAAAAAAATACAAGGAATTGAGAGAGAGTTTAAACCTTAGAGATAGAGAAAGAGTTCCGAAATAGAGAGGCATGCAATGTTCGACATAAAAGAGGAATACAAACGAATGAAACGTCATCGCCGCCGCCGACGAAGTTGATCAGCTCATCCTCATCCCCTTGTACTGGCCCCTGAAGAGTTTGCGCATCCGCCGGCGTTATGATGGTCTCGTTCGACCCATAATCCCCGCTCTGAGGAGGCAACAGCCTAAGCGCTTTGATCTCTCGATCAAAATAACATTCACCGAGATCTCGCAAAGGCAAGCCCTCGATCTCCTTCTCAATCTCCGACTCCTTCGCCTTCAGACCCACAAAGGTCTCCCCCTTCACCACTAGGCCCGCGGTACCAGCCAGGTGTTTCAACATATCATGAGTCCCCATCGCTTGACTGAACAAGAACATTTTTTCGTCGACGAGGTCCTTCTCCTTCAAATACCCGTCCAGGAACCGAAGGCGAGCGGCATACTCATCCTCCAGCTTCACTTGCGCCTATAGATATCCCAGTCCCTGGAGCGCCTCAGATTATCACTTTCTTCCTGCAAATAAGCCAACATGGTCGACGACTCCTCTTGTCTCTGCTCCAGCTCTTTATTCTTTGCCCTCAACTGATCGCACTCCGATCGAGCGAGAGCCAACTCTTCCCTTACCTACTCCATCTGAGAATTGTGCTTGACGATCTCGGTCGATTGCTTGAGCAAAGTCATCTCATGACCCTCCACCTTCTTCTCCAAGACCTCCACGATGACCTCGAGCTCTTTCACCTTCAAACTGTGTATTTTGGCCACATCGAACGCCTTACGCAGATAAGCCTTCATCTTTCGGCTTTGTTGTTCATACATCCAGAACATTCTAGCCATCACATGCCATGACTACACCAAACAATGATTAGCAGATCGCATCAGGAAATCGGTCAAAACCAAACCACACTTGTTAAAAAAAAAAACAACTCACGTGCACAAGATTCGCCGACATGTCTTCGAAAGCATTTCACATCGACGCAGCCCCTGCTTCATACCACGGTGTCATCGACGCTACCAATCGCGCACAATACGCCAGAGATTCTGTGATACTCCTATCACCGTTATACTCGAACGCGACAGCAAAAGGGTTAGTCACGGTCGCCTCTGCCGAGGCAGTAGACGCTTCTAACCTTTGGCGCATAACAGTCCCCGAACGATTTTCCAAGCGCGACGTCAACCCCGCCTCCTCTTGAGTACGTGCGGGGGTCATATTCCACCCCCGAAGATTGATAGCATAAAACGGCTAAGTGTTTGCCACAAAACACTACTAGCACCCACGAGTTGGTCATATATCCACACCATCAAGCATTACAGTCATGGAATATCGATTGGTAACGACACAGTCAAGCATGGATCACCGAGGGTCCCACGATCAACAATGTATATAACAAGACATGGATCGAACTTGGTCCACGGAGAAAGCTCTTAGGCTTGTCCCACGAGCTAAGTAACGAACGTGGCCCGCGGACAAGCTCACATGAACGTCCCGCGGGCTACACGATCGACATGGCCCGCGGACCATGCAAGGCATTTAGCTGACAAGTCCCTTGGCTTGTTCCGTGGGCCAGACCTTCTATAAACACTCACAACGAGCTATCAAGCTTACTCTATGGACATTTGGTTGGTGGGTCCCAGTCAAAACCTCACCAAGCAATGTACTAGCTAAGTCTCACAGTGGGTCCCGATAGACTTCACCAAGCAATGTGCTAGCTAAATCCCATTGCTGGTCCCAAATGACATTAGACAAGCCAGTTTGATCTCTCGATGATCAATTGAATGTCCGGACATGAAATGGACCCGCAAAGGATCGAACGAAGATATCGAGACAATCA
>OVAP01000130.1:0-35376 GCA_900406295.1 Aurinia saxatilis | reverse complement strand
GGGACAAGTCTACAACCTTCACCCGCGGGCTACATCCTTACCGTGGCCCGCGGGATGAGCTCGACGACATAGCTTGCGGGCTATACCCTTACTGTGGCCCGCGGGATGAGCTCGGCGTCATAGCCCGCGGGCTACACAATTACTATGGCCCGCGAGACGAGATTGATGACACTATCCAGAAGACTGTTGGAGGAATGGAAGCATATCTTCAGGAAATGGAAGGTGGCCCACGAAAGAGCTTGGGCCCAAAGGAGGTTTAGTTAGAGTATATATAATCTAAGGTCGTAGGTCTTAGATCATCTTCTTCTCTCGCGAAGAGCCTAAGTATTAACATCTTGTATTCGAGAATTCGCTTTGCTATCAATAAAGCGACCCCACTTTTCTTATCTTGTTCTTTGTCTTTTGCCTTAACTTTCTGAGCGGTTCACAATAGAGAGTCGACGATCCCTTAAAAGATCCTTTTGACAAGTTTTTTGTTGTGTGTGAATTCTTGCCCACACAATACGTTTTTGTCCACGATTCTCAGACAGCGACCCTTTCTCCACGACCAACGACCGACGCCTCGCGTCATCATCTCTCGAGCCCGTTTTCTTACTCGCATCAGGGTTGGGCACTACCCTCGATCGATTCTGCCTACCCTGGCCAGAACCCCCATCTTCAGCCCGACGAGGCGACCTCGACGTCCTCGACTGTTTCTCAGCATCTTTGGCCTGTTTGGCCTGGTGAGCGACCTGGGCCACCTGGGCATCCTTCAACATTTGATCGACCGGTTTGGTCGACTTTGGAGCAACCACCTTGCTCTTCAAACCAGGCGACACCAGGTTCTTCTTATTTTTCTTCGGAGCCGTATCTCCACACAGCTCGGTAATAAAGCTAACATGGGTAAAGCCCGATGGTTCGCCGATCTTCTCCAATAAAGCCATGGGGGCACCATCCCCAGTTTCTCCTGTGACTCCAACGGAGTCAGCGTGCTACCTTTCAACGTGTCAGCCAAACTGGGTAATTTCTTAAAAGGCGCCATCCTAGATCTCACTGCGCACCAAATCGATCGACTGTTAAAAAAAAAAAAAAAAGAAGAGAGATCGCCCTAAGTGTTGAGATCTCACCATACTTCAATTTATGCTCATCTTCGAGTACTCGAACCTCGATTATCTCTTTCCACCTCCTATTCGGGATAGCCCTAATCTTGTCGCTGTCAGTAGCAAAAGTAGCCGAAGATACGGTACTCGCCCAATGAGGTGCTGCAAACAAAAAACTAAGGTAAATAACATGACCACAACACAAGAAGAATCAAGCAAGGCGTCGACGGCCTACCATAGCTATTCCCCAGTCTTTCTGACAAACAAAGTCCGGATCAGAAAGGGTTCGATGGTCCAACAAAACATAAAAGTATTTTCCCTGCCAGTTATTGACACGTTTCGACTTCTCGGACACTACATTATACTCATGTTTCATATTCACATACACCGTCCTCGGAGATCTCGTATTTTTAGAGATTGCAGTCATATCCTTGAACATGGCACGGCTAACATCGATGCCCGCCTCAGCACCAAGGGTAATAACCGCCACAAAATTACGAATCGAGTTCGCCGTCAGCTGAGAAATCGCAAGACCCCGCGCATTGCAGTACTCGATGAGAAGCCTAGGCAAAAAAACTGAAGTCCACACCACACGAAGTACAAATTATACAAGCAAACATATCCCGGAGGGCACGACCAGGGACGATCCTCGGGGGTCGGCAAAATAAACGATACCCCAAGAGAGATACCACATCTCTTAAAAACCTTCGTCACAGACTCTTCGTCCGACTGCGTAGGACAACCACCCAGAGGTCGACTCTGTAAACGGCGTGCCCTCTTCAGTTTACCAGCAGCCACCTCGCTCTCCTTCGAGAGACAACCCCCTTCCTTCGGATCGACCAAAGCGATCGCCCCCACATCGACGGAAGTCGTCGCCACATCCCATCTCTCGAATAGATCTTCATCCCTCAACTAAGGAACGTTGATCACAAGACGATCGTTATCCACATCGTCGCATCCCACTGAACCGTGCTCTGAGGAAGTCTCAGACGGCGTTCCGGAAGCCTCGTTCCCCGAATCTGAACCGTCTGAGCTGGTCGACTCCTGAGAGAACGACGACTTGATGGCCGGGATCGCAACCTTTTCAGCCCTAAATCGCTCAAACATCGTCATCGATGACATGACTAGTACAAAACACAACTATGAAAGACGAATAAAGAAGGAAGAGGTCGAGTACGCACCTTTTACCAAATCCTCTGAAGCTAAAAGTGAAGAAAAACGAGAAACTCCGAGTATATAAAGCAAAGTAAAAACTAGGGTAATTATTACTTTCCTAGCGACGCTTCGATTTCCGTCCACACCTCGACAACAGCCAATCATGTCATGCCACATCATCAACCTAAGGAATCTTTTCCAAATCAGTCACCTCGACAAGACACCTCGCTCCACGCGCCGCACGGACTGCATCAAAGTGTCTGGAGGAGGGACTATTCTCGAATCGCTTTATTCTTTTGTGACGTATTCGGTTGCATCAATTATCAAGATGTATTGTTCTTGCATTCATTTTGTTGTTTGTTATGTCCGTTACATACTAGCTATGTTCGACTAGGACCATTTGGGACTCTAATCAAACCATTTGGGATCCACAACCGCAATCGGAAAAATCAAAACTTTGTTCATTGCTTAAAAGAGGGTGATGTATCTCCTTATCCTTTTGGACCAATAAGAGTTACAGAAATTTTATAGACCATATAAAATTCTGAAAAAGAAATAAACTAATCCAACGGTTCAGAAGTAAACCACGCTACTCCCAAAAGGCTTCGTTATCCCCAAGCCACACGAGAGGTAACGTTTAGTAGCCAAGAACTAGAGTGACCAATTTGATAATACAAGAGCCTGAGAAGAAGAAGACGCGATTTTGACAAAAATGGCGTCGGATGCTCTGAGAATTTCGAGCTCTAGTTCCGGTTCCTTGGTCTGTAATCTTAATGGGTCACAGAGACGTCCTGCTCTTCTTCCACTCTCTCATCGTCCTACCTTTATGGGTCTTCCTCCTCGAGCTTCATCTTCTTCTATCTCCTCTTCTCTTCCTCATTTTCTGAGTAAAGCTCGTATTGGGTTTGGTTCTTCCAAGGTGTCACACAGAAGGAAACACTTCTCAGTCTTCGCCGTCGCCGAAGGTCTCTCTTCTCTCACTTTCTCTCTGAAAGTTTTCATCTCTATCTTACCCAGTTTGGATTTTGGCATAATTGGATTACGAGTTTAGAATCGCCCTCCAAGTGTTCGTTAAATTGCCTCAAAGAACAAAATCTGGACTTTAATAGAATGATGATTCTTTAATTTCATGGATTCTGATGTTTTGCTATTATGTAGGAGAGGCGAAGCGTGCTGTGCCGCTTAAAGATTACAGAAACATTGGTATTATGGCTCACATTGACGCTGGAAAAACCACAACAACCGAGAGGATTCTCTACTACACAGGAAGAAACTACAAAATCGGTGAAGTGCACGAAGGAACAGCTACAATGGATTGGATGGAACAAGAGCAGGAGAGAGGAATCACTATTACTTCAGCTGCTACCACAACGTTTTGGGATAAACACAGAATCAACATCATCGATACGCCAGGACACGTTGATTTCACTCTTGAAGTCGAACGTGCTCTTAGAGTTCTTGATGGAGCGATATGTTTGTTTGATAGTGTTGCTGGTGTTGAGCCTCAGTCCGAGACTGTGTGGAGACAAGCTGATAAATACGGTGTGCCTCGGATTTGCTTTGTTAACAAAATGGACCGTCTTGGAGCTAACTTTTTCAGGACTAGGGACATGATTGTGACCAATTTGGGTGCTAAGCCATTGGTGCTTCAGATTCCAATTGGTGCTGAAGACACCTTTAAAGGTGTTGTTGATCTTGTCAGGATGAAAGCTATAGTTTGGTCTGGGGAAGAGCTTGGTGCAAAATTTAATTACGAGGATATTCCAGCGGATCTTGAAGATTTGGCCCAAGAGTATCGGGTGCTGGTTATGGAATCGATCATTGATTTGGATGATGAGGTCATGGAGAACTATTTGGAAGGAGTTGAGCCTGAAGAGGCGACAATGAAGAAGCTGATAAGAAAAGGAACCATCACCGGCAAGTTTGTGCCTATTCTGTGTGGTTCAGCGTTTAAGAATAAAGGTGTCCAGCCATTACTTGATGCCGTGGTTGATTATCTGCCTTCGCCGGTCGAAGTTCCGCCCATGAATGGTACAGATCCTGAGAACCCAGAAGTTTCCATCGAGCGCAAACCAGATGATGATGAGCCATTCGCTGGGTTAGCATTCAAGATCATGAGTGATCCTTTTGTGGGTTCTCTTACATTTGTGAGAGTTTACTCAGGGAAACTCACTGCCGGTTCTTATGTCCTCAATGCTAACAAAGGAAAGAAGGAGAGAATCGGGAGACTCTTAGAAATGCACGCAAACAGCAGAGAAGATGTTAAAGTGGCGTTAACAGGCGATATTGTCGCGCTCGCAGGTCTCAAAGATACAATCACTGGTGAAACCCTGAGTGATCCGGAAAACCCTGTTGTCCTTGAACGTATGGACTTCCCTGACCCCGTCATCAAGGTAGCAATTGAGCCAAAAACGAAAGCAGACATTGATAAAATGGCGACGGGATTGGTCAAGCTTGCTCAAGAAGACCCGTCGTTCCATTTTTCCCGTGATGAAGAGATAAACCAAACCGTCATTGAAGGAATGGGAGAACTTCATCTTGAGATCATCGTTGACAGACTCAAAAGAGAGTTCAAGGTAAACATAACCTCTAGCATCAATTATTTTGTTCAAGTTTGCAAGCTTCTAAACCCTTTTCATTTCTCAGGTTGAGGCTAATGTCGGCGCACCGCAAGTAAACTACCGTGAGAGTATCTCCAAGATAGCGGAGGTGAAGTACACACACAAGAAGCAATCAGGTGGACAAGGTCAGTTTGCTGATATTACAGTCCGGTTTGAGCCATTAGAACCAGGGTCTGGATACGAATTCAAGAGTGAGATCAAAGGAGGAGCCGTGCCAAGAGAGTATATTCCTGGTGTCATGAAAGGACTTGAAGAGTGTATGTGTTCTGGTGTGCTTGCGGGTTTTCCTGTTGTTGATGTCCGCGCTTGTCTAGTTGATGGATCTTACCATGATGTGGATTCGAGCGTGCTAGCTTTCCAGCTTGCTGCAAGAGGAGCATTCCGTGAAGGGATGAGGAAAGCAGGTCCGAGAATGCTTGAACCTATCATGAGAGTTGAAGTTGTTACACCAGAAGAACATCTAGGTGACGTTATTGGTGATCTCAACTCAAGAAGAGGTCAAATTAATAGCTTTGGAGACAAACCCGGTGGTCTCAAGGTACATTTTCCGAAAATTGAATTGAGAAAAAAAAGAGAGACAGAATTGTGTGATAAGTCTGGTTTTTTAATTCTCTTGTGTTCTTGTTATGTTGTAGGTGGTGGATTCTCTGGTTCCATTAGCAGAGATGTTTCAGTATGTGAGCACATTGAGAGGGATGACAAAAGGTCGAGCTTCTTACACAATGCAATTGGCTAAGTTCGATGTTGTTCCTCAGCATATTCAAAACCAGCTCGCCAACAAAGATCAAGAAGTTGCTGCTTAAGTCATAATTTTTTGTTTTGTTCAGGGCTAATCCTACACTGGAAACGTTATTGTGATTTTGTTTGGTTTTATACAGAGATGTAAGTGAATCAAATCTATCAAGACAAGGAAATTATTGTCTCAAAAGTTAGAACAAAGGATATAAGGGAAGAAAAATGTTATATCAGAACAGTTTGAAAAATAGGAAGAAATCGATTTTTAATGTAGAAAGATGCTAACATTCTTGAAACAACTAACGATTGGTGGGAGTTGGAAGGAGCTCTACGGTTGGACCAATTATTTTCTAGGGTTTTGAACAAAAACCCCAGCATATATGGGTGTGGGATGTCCGATCCAATAGGGAAGATGGTCTTAATTAGGGCTTTATTTGAGTGACGAGTACGTTTGGAGGGCAATGTGTAAAAATACTGTGGTATACACTGTATACTGTATTTACGCGTTTTGAGAATGAAATATGACCGTTGGGGGAAGGAAACTTGTGGCAAAAGGCTTGTCTGTCTATATATCATCCCATAGCCTCTCATATTTTCTCCATAATTCTCTCTAGCTGATATCATCATTATTTCTCTTGTGATCCGTATTTTCTTTGTGCAACCAAATCAAGATGGCTCCTCGAGAGAATAATCTGATGACAAGGAAGAAGAAGACGGTTTTCAAGCAAAGGCTTGCTGGGTTTAATAAGAAAGTCACGGAGCTCTCTGTTCTATGCGGCAACTCTGTTGCGTTCATCTGTTACGGACCGGACAACGATCTTCATGTGTGGCCCGAGAACCCACAAGCCATCTCACAGATTTTCGATCGGTTCAATGCACAGACAGATTCAAAGAAGAAGAAAAAGACTTGTGATCTCGAGTGTTTGTGTCTTGATGAGTTGAAGACTCGTCTCTCTCAACTTAACTCCCACTTGGTTATTCTGAACAAGAGGCGTGAAAACTTTAAGCCCAAGCCAAAAGAGATCGAAGGTCATATTAGGGTTTGAAACAACCTCACCATCCCAGATCGCATGGTGCAGTTATTCTGAACAAGAGGCGTTAAAACTTGAGGCCCAAGCCAAAGGAGATCGAAGGTTTCACACAATCTCACCGTCTCAGATTTTTCATGTAATTCATCATCTTAATTAGATTTTACAATAGTATGTATCTAGACTTGTTCCCAAGTTGGTCGCTTTTTTCTCTCTCTTGTATTATGTTGAATTACACGGAGACCCAATATCATATTAGGGTTTCAGGACAACTTCACCGTCTCAGATCGCATGGTGGGTTCGTCGGAAATCATATAATTCATTCTTAGATTTTCATTAGTATGTATCTAAACTTTTTCCCAGTTTGTAAAGTTGGTTGCTTTTTTCTCTGTTGTTGTTTGTTTCTATGGAATTTGTATTTCAGTCTTGAGCAGACATTAGTCCTTTTTATATACTTTCAGATTCTTAACAAATACAAATATCCATCACTAGTATAAGAAAATTTTGTGCTCAAAGCGTTTTCATAGTCAAACGAACCAAGATCATCTAAAATCAATAGTTAAAAGACTCGGTATGAGAGTTCAATAGACAGTTCGCCTAAGGGCACGAGGGAGTAGCAATTGGGTAAGTTCGATGTTGTTCCTCAGCTCATTCAGAACCAGCAAGCGAACAAAGATCAAAAAGTTGCTGCTTAAGCTATATTTTGTTTGTTTTGTTCAGGACAGGACTAATCTAACACTAAACCTTATTGTGATGTAGCAAATTAAATCTAACAAGACAAGATATTATTGTCTCAAACGTTGAAACACAAGGATATGAAGAACGAAACATGTTATATCAGAACAGTCTGCAAAATAGGAAGAAATCGACTTTTAAATGTTTTGATTTATAAAGACAAAATGATTCTGCCGAATTCGAAATTGATGTCTTGTCTTATTTCATCTGCACGATCCCTGAACTGATAAGCTTTTGGATTTTGTTCATGACCATTGGGTTCTTCATGTGTTGTTGTGCTGCTGCTGGATTCTCTTGTAGATCAGAGAGTACCTGTTCAAAGAAAATGAGTTACTGGATTGTTCCAGGAAGTCTGATCCAAACACAGATTAGTGAAATGTGACAAGAGAAGTTTGCAGTTTGTTTCTATACCTGTCTCATTACAGGATCTGTAAGAATGTTCTGGATTTCTGGGTCTTGCATTCCCCTTGCCTGTAGAGAAAGGAAAAATAAAATCCCAATTTGTAAGTCAAAATCACAAGTTTTCCCCTAAACTGAAAAAGGACGAAGTTTCATAACACCAGAATCTAACCTGTCTTTCTTTTAACTCCTCGGGAGTAAGGTCACCACGGTTTGCCTTGTTGATCTGTTGTACACATCTGCAAAATAGATTTAAACGTGTCACAGAGCAAGTTGATAATACTAGATAACGAGTGAACAATATCGCAGTGACTTTACACACACACCCACACACACATATATATATAGCTTAATTCAATCTTCATCAACACAGCTGACCGAGTAATACCTTCTAACACCGTCGAGAAGTTCCTGATTATTAGGATCATGTTTGAGACCCTGTTGGTATGTTTCCATGGCTTTGTCATGCTCCTTCATGAAAAATTGGACAGCACCTTTTCTGCTGTATCCCTTTGAGAATGTGGGATCGAGCTCGATACATTTTTCTGCATCCTTTAATCCCTCGGGCATAGCCCCCAACTTAGTGTAACATGCAGCCCGGTTGCTATAAGCCTATGTGAAAAACAAAGAAGCAAACAAGTTATTCAAACAGTCAGATGTGGAAACCTTTGTCAACAACAATCAAACACATATGGCGATGATTTGGGCTTACCCTCGGGTCTTTTGGATTCCTTTTGATTGCTTCAGTGTAATGCGCCACAGCCTCAGGATACTTCTGCTCCTTGAAAAACTCATTACCTGTATTACAAAAATGTTAGTTAAACCGCCTTTACAGAGTTCTAAAAGACTCTTCCCTCACATAAACAAGATACAGTTGCTTGCAAAGTAAATACCTTTTTCACGCTCTTGATCTCCGATACTGGGATCATAATACTCCTGTTGCTCCAACTCTTTCTTGGCTCTCTCTGCCTCATTCAGTCTCTTCAAAGTGTCTGGGTTACGATGCTCAGTAAGAGCTTTCTGGTAAGTCTCAATCACAGGCTCGTAGTCTTTAGAACATTTAGCCATTTTCCCTAGAGCAGTTCCTTTCCTAGTCAAAGCTTTAGCCACCATTTTGTAATCTGACCTAAGCTCTCTACCTCTTTCAACTGCCTTATCACAGTCCTTGATGCACTCATCATACTACATCAAACACATCCACACATTTAGAATCCCAGCCTCGTGCCAAGCAAATCACTCTAGTCTAAATTAGCAAATGTAAAACAAAAGAGCGATTAACAATATGAAATATATACCTCTCCCATCTCGAGATGAACGGCAGCACGATTGGTGATATAAGAGATATCTTCATCATCAATCTCAATAGCTGTGGTGTAATGCTTGATAGCAGTTGCGAAGTCCTTCTTCTTATAGGCAGCATTCCCCATCTCTTTCTCCTTGAGAGCTTTCTGCTTCCTCTCCTTCTTCTCCTTCTCCTCACCACATTCCGGCTCAGGTTCAGGCTCGGGTTCTCGTTTCTTCTCAACGAAGGTGTCCTTCCTGGAAGAAGGAACAGCCATCTCATCCTCCTTGACATCCTCATCATCACCAGGCATCTGAGTCCTAAACTGAACATTCAACAAAACCCCAAGAGCCTGCATAACCCTTTGATCTTTCAAGTAAAGATTAAGATTACTAGGGTTCCTCTGAATCTCCTGCATCATATTAACAAAATCAGGCTGTTTCAATAACCCTCTAGTGGAAGGATCCGCCGTCAACTTGGACCACATCTCGGGTCCTTGAAAAGCATCACCGAACGGATTCGGAGCAGAGCGTGACGACGACGAAGACGACTTGGAAGCTTCCGCATCAGCTAAACCAGATTTCAAACCTTCGTTGTTGGGATCAATCTCGAGCCCTTTAGTATACGCATCAATAGCTTCGTCGTACTGATTCAACCCTAAGTAAGCAGCACCGAGACGACTGTATCCTTTACCCCAATCGGGTTTGAGTTCAACAGTCTTCTTGGCATCTGAGAGAGCTTGGTCGTAGTGATGAAGCGAGGCGTGAGCAGCGGAACGGTTGGAGAAGAGGACGTGGTTGGTTGGAGCTAGACTGATTGCGTCGGTGAAGTGGTTGATTGCGGTGGGGAAGTCACCGGAGGAGAAAGCAGCGTTTCCTTTGGCTTTAGCTTCGTCCGCCATCGTTGAATTGAATCTGAGATTTTGGGGGTTTGTGTTCTTCTTCTGGAAGATACTTTTGGAGAGAGAGAGAGACTTAAGAGGAATGTTTGGATATGGGCTTTATAATGTTCGATCTTGAGTTTTTAACTAGGGCTAAACCTATGCTTACCACGGTTATTGAATACATATGTTAAAACGACGTCGTAGTGCTACTATAATACTGACGGATACAGAGTGTTTGTCAGGGCTAATACTATCCTCACTGAGTTTAGTAATCAACAGTACTTACTTTACATCGAAACGGTGTCATTTTATTATCCGTCGACTTCTCTCCGGCACGATTGCTCAGATTTTTCATTTCTTTTTCTCCGGTAATCTAAGATTTGGATGATAGATTCATTTTCTGATTTGGACACCAAATTCTAAAGGGTTCCTAGAGTTTGGTAAGGTTTTCTTCTTTCTAATATTTATGGCCATTTCACATATCCTGCTTCAAATGATCCCTAAAGTTTCGTTACTCAAATGTGCGTTTTACGGTTGTTGATTATGATTTACGCATTTTACCTGAAAACTTCTCATTTTGATTGTTAAACACAAATGCGTGTTCTATGTCCACCAGGTGTTTGTGTTAATTCCTTAAAGAGTTTTATCTGTTGTACGATCTATGAAATAGTGAGACTTGGTTACTGTTTACAATGGAGGGATGGTTGAAACATTTTTGCTTCTTCGTAGCATTGTGCCATTCTCGGATTTCTATTAAGTGATTTTGTTTGTGTGTTTAAAATGGTTTCAGGAGAAGAGACAGAAGCACATTTGAAAAGCTACTGTACTGATGAGTAGAGGAGGATCCAATAGTCTGCGTTCAGCATTCTCTTATTGTGTACAGCAAGTGCGAAACTACGACTATCATCACTATCTCTGTCTCCTTGAACTCCCACCTGACATGCGTAAACCCGCGTTTGCACTCCGTGCTTTCAATGTAGAAACCGCAAGAGCAATGGATGTTGCCTCTGATCCCAAGATCGGCTTGATGCGGTTACTTTGGTGGCAAGAAGCAATTGACAAACTCTACACCAAGAAACCTATAAACCACCCAACTGCACAAGCTCTCTCTTGGGCAATATCAGAGCATAACATCAGTAAGGCTTGGCTGAAACGTTCGGTTGAAGCTAGAATCCGGGATGCACAAAGAGAAGCGGACGAAATACCAGAGAGTATCGAGGAGCTTGAGAAATATGCAGAAGACACCGTTTCCACTCTTTTGTACAATACACTCCAAGCAGGTGGGATTAGTTCAACTACAGCAGATCACGCAGCTTCACACATTGGTAAAGCCAGTGGTCTTGTCTTGCTACTGAAATCATTACCGTACCACTGTAGCAGAAACCGTCACCAAAGTTACATCCCTGCAAATCTTGCTGAGAAGAATGGCCTGCTTGTGAAACAAGGAGGACGATCAGAGATCCTTCTGGATATGAAATCAAGAGAAGGACTATGCAACGTGGTGTTTGAGATAGCATCGGTCGCCAATGTACATCTCCTAAAAGCCCGTGAACTGGCTGGAAAAGTTCCAGCAGAAGCTAAACCTGTTTTGCTCCACTCTGTTCCGGTACAAGTTGTTCTAGATTCATTAAGTAAAGTACATTTTGATGTGTTTGATCCGAAGATTCAGAGAGGAGTTCTTGGTGTTCCTCCACTCTTGTTTCAGTTTAAACTGAAATGGTATTCATGGAGAGCTATGTTCTGAAAGTTGTCTCTTTTTCTCAACTCTCTTGTTTTATGATTTCAAAGACATTAAATTAAACTTCACTTTTTAGTTTGTATTACTATTTTTCCTTGTAATAATACAAATGGTTATGCATACAAAATAAAAGAATTTGTTTCCTTTTTCTATCTAACAATATTATACAAAGTTTCATATGTTACAGTGGAAGAACCCATCTTCCTGCATCTTTCTATACAACGCATCTGCTTCATGCCATAAGCGGTTCCTACAAAAGGCTGAGATCATTGTAGTGTATGATACAACATCAGGCTCAACTCCTTTGAAGGCGAGATTACAAAATAAGTCCCACGCATCTTCCAGATTACCAGCCTTGCACATCCCGTGAATGATGATATTATAAGTCGTAATATCAAGATCCAGTTCAGTATTCTTTTGCATATACTCAAATACAAACAATGCTTTCTCTACCTTCCCGTTATTACAGAGCCCATCTAACAAAATGCTGTAGGTCCTAATGTTGGGAGGAGGTTCGCCACGAGATTCCATCTCTCTGAAAATTTCTTGAGCTACATCTGGTTTGCCCACTTGAAAATAGCCCTGGATTATAGTGTTGTAAGTGACGGTGTCACCAACTAATCCGCTTTTAGACATCTCGTTAAGAAGTTTCTTAACATCATCTACCCTTTTAGACTTGCAAAACCCATTTATGAGAGTATTATAAGTCACAATATCGGGGAAGCAACCGTTTGTTACCATCAACTCAAGCATTTGCTTCGCCTCATCTAGATGACCGTGCATACAAAACCCGTTAATTATCGAATTGTAAGTGAACACAACAGGATCTATAGACCTTTGGATCATCTCCTCATACAACGTTTTCGCTTCCAAAAAATTCCCTTCTTTCATAAACCCATCTATCAACGCAGTGAAAGTGATTACATTAGGAACAACCTGCCTCATCATCATATAACTGAGAAGCCGAGGAGCATCACTCAATCTACCAAAACTACAAAGTCCAGTTATAAGACAGTTGTAAGTAACAGTATCGGCTCTAACTCCATCTCTTTCCATTCGATCAAACAGCTCCAACGCGTCATTCACCAATCCATTTTTACAAAAACAATCGATAACCGAGTTGTAGATAACAACATCAGGTTTACATCCCATTCCCTCCATTTCACAAACCAAACCAATAGCATCAAAAACTCTATTCCCTTGACAAAACCCATTAATCAAAGAGCTAAGCGTGACGACATCAGGCTCAAAACCAAGCTTCATCATCTTCCCAACAACAGATAAAGCAATAGAGAATCGAGAACACCGACATAAACAATTAATTACGATATTAAACGTATAAAGATCATGCTTAATCCCCTGAATCTCCATCTGGTGAAACAGAGAGATGACAACATCAAACTTCTTCATCTTTGCAATGCCACTCAACACTTTACTGAAATCAACAATTGAAGGAAGAGGACGAGAATCGATCATTTCAGAGAACAAATCAATTGCGTCTCTTAAATCGATTTTACTAAATCTCTTTCTGTAATCATTAGAAGTCGAATAAGAAGCTCGTCTCCAAGAATTACCTTTCTCAAGAAGACACCGATTGAGAAATTGATTAGCTTTCGATGCAATTGAGATCGTAATCGATCTTCTCATTTGATTTGAGTTCGTAATCTGTTGTGTCTGTAAATGGCGAAAACCCCTGTACTAAACCCTATTAACCTATGGGAAGAAGACAATTAGAGCGAGATAGTTCAATTTCGGTTTAGACTTTTTTAAAAAAATCAAACCGGATTGATGGATTAAGTTTCTTGTAATGGGGTTAATAATTAATTAGTGTAACGGTGAAAATTCAATGCCATTTTGTGTGGGTCCCATAAGTATCTACGTGTCTCGTTTGTGTACTGCATGTTCTCTGTTGTGTCGCAACCAGACCAGTGATTCGTTTGATTTAAGCTGTAATTATATCTCCAAAAGTATAACAATATTCTACGTCACAATCATTTTAATTCCTCTATAAATAAATGATATAAACAGTAATACAAGACTACATATGATTAATACCCATCAAACTTATAAAATAAATCACACTCTTTTGAAAAAAAATTATATAAACAAGTAGTTTTTTTTTGCCCACAGAAAAGTTGCAGAAAAATATAATAAAGTTCACTTTTCAAAAAAGAAAAAATATATAATAAAGTTGTGTTGACAGATATATTAAATTTCCTTCCAATTTTCTTATTCTCTGTGGTCAAATTCTTCTTCCTTTAATCTTTATTTAATTACTAATGTATTAGTAAACACCATTAGCTCCACAACCATCTTTTTGCTTTATAGCTCTCTCCAAAATATCTCTACTCTCTTTATTTTTCTTTTTCTCCCTCTCCCTGCCATGGCCAAGTATCTCGTCTTCATAGCAGCTCTTGTTCTTCTATGTCTTCTCCTGGTCCGTACCGACTCACGTGGTCGTTTTGATCCGAAGATTCTTATGCCATCCGAGAAAGCTCAACCGCCCGAGCAAGACCAAGACCAAGACCAAGACAATATTGGTACAAGATGGGCGGTTCTCGTCGCCGGTTCTTCTGGATATGGAAACTACCGACACCAGGTACACATTTGTATACATGTATAAATGAATCTCAAATATTCGTATATTACTTTTGCCTTAAGATTCTTATGTGACATGCAAATTTTATTTTTCTTGTGATATAATTTTCATAATATAAATGAGTTAATTATAAATATGGAATTAATTAATTCACGGCTTTCTTACAACTAAGATCCTATGATGAACTACTTTTCCCTTATTACATTTATAAAATTTCTTTTACTTTGTTCAAGGTTTTTACTAATTAAAATATCTTATAAAAAAATCTTCTGGTCCCTTTGTGGCAAAGGCTGACGTGTGTCACGCATATCAAATACTAAGAAAAGGAGGTTTAAAGGAAGAGAACATTGTAGTTATGATGTATGATGATATCGCAAACCACCAACTCAATCCTCGTCCCGGTACTCTCATCAACCATCCCAATGGCGAAGACGTTTATGCTGGGGTCCCTAAGGTAGACTTAATCAGCTTCTTTCTTAATCACTCACTAATTTACTATATATCCATTTGTCGTTTTGTTCAAAGATTTTTTCGGTGTAATTTTGATGGTCTAAAGTGTTAGTGGGGTAGTATGGATTCGTCCAATTGGGTTCTCTTTTGTTGTTGTTGTCCAATTAATTAATTTCTGTTTCTTTTTGGGTTAAAATAATTAAATTCTTTAGTCCTATAAAAGACTAACCAAGTCTGAGAGAGTCAGTTTTATATCAGTGTATAAGAAGAACGATTTCGTTAGAATCTTATACAAAGTATACTCTCTTCCTTGTCAATGGCACACAGGTTGAGTGTTTTTTTTTTTTTAATATACGATTGGTCTGTCTTGTAAGAGATGGTGACTTATGTAGTACCCAACAATTATAGTGATTGTGACTCTAGAGACATCTGGTGTGGTAAACCAAACTTTATGTGTGGACCTTTGATTGGTATCTCTCCTAGATTTTTTATACCGACTAATTAATTGTTTGCAGTTTTAATAGTTTTGCTGTCTTACGTTTTGATAAATCTTTTTTCCAGGACTATACTGGTGAACATGTTACTGCTGCAAACTTCTACGCGGTACTTCTAGGTGACAAGAAGGCTGTCAAAGGTGGAAGCGGTAAAGTCATCGCTAGCAAGCCAGATGATCACATTTTTGTATATTACTCTGATCATGGTGGTCCTGGAGTTCTTGGTAATTTCATCAACCTTTTGTGTTTACTGTGAAGAGAACTCCTAGTGGTAATGGTTGTAAGGTGTTGCTTATAATCGTTTTTCATTGCTCAGGGATGCCAAACAGGCCTTACATATATGCGGCAGATTTTATTGAAACGCTCAAGAAGAAGCATGCTGCTGGAACATACAAAGAAATGGTAATGATTAGTATAATAAATTAATTTCTTGAGTTGTGTAAATGATCTGTTGAATTAAGGATAGGATACTTGTATAATTGTGATAATAATATGCAGGTAATGTACATAGAGGCATGTGAAAGTGGTAGTATATTCGAGGGGATAATGCCAAAGGACTTGAACATTTACGTAACAACGGCTTCAAATGCACAAGAGAGTAGTTACGGAACGTACTGTCCCGGCATGAATCCGTCTCCCCCCTCTGAATACATCACGTGCTTAGGAGATTTATATAGTGTCGCTTGGATGGAAGACAGGTACATATCCTCGTCACTATCTGTATTAAGTTCTTTGATGTCCTGACCCGTCAATTTTTGTGATCGTTGCAGTGAGACTCACAATTTAAAGCAAGAGACTGTGAAGCAACAATATCAAACGGTACCAAATTTTTTTTGTTTTTACTGTCTGCTCGATGGTTGATTTGAAAATGTAAAAAGTATAGCAAAATCTTTTATCCCGGTGTGTAGGTGAAGATGCGGACATCAAACTATAATACGTATTCAGGTGGCTCCCATGTGATGCAATATGGTAACACAAGTATTAAATCGGAGAGGCTTTACCTATACCAAGGGTTTGATCCCGCGACGGCGAATCTCCCTCCTAACAAAGTACATGAAGTCATTGATCAACGGGATGCTGACCTTCTTTTCCTTTGGCACATGGTATTGGACTGTTCTCGTTTTTCTTATTTAGTCATGATTTTCATTTATCTAAACTCAACGCAGAGATATACTTTACTTTCCACTATCTTGGCTTTGGTTTCACAGTACCGTACATCGGAAGATGGGTCAAAGAAGGAAGAAGTACTAAAGGAATTAACCGAGACAATGAGACATAGGAAGCATTTAGACGCAAGTGTCGAATTGATAAGTGCGATCCTTTTTGGACCCATCTCGAATGTTCTTAACTCTGTAAGACATCCTGATTTGCCTTTGGTCGACGATTGGGAGTGTCTTAAATCAATGGTAAATGTTTTGCAATCCTTAAATCTCATCTATTATCCACATCTCTCTATTCGAGTTTATTTTAACACATTAATGTTGAATGGGTTGGGTATAAATTGTAATTTGAAATTTCATAGGTTCGTGTGTTCGAAGCACATTGTGGGTCACTAACACAATATGGAATGAAACATATGCGAGCGTTTGCAAACATTTGTAACAATGGCGTCTCGAAGGAGCTGATGGAGGATGCTTCCGCTGCCGGATGCGCTGGTCATGAGGCTTGGTTCTTGCACCCTTCGATTGTTGGCTTTAGCGCCTGAAAGATCATGTTAGGTGACTGATTTTCAAGTGTCTCGTGTTGCAATGTTAAAGATGGTTCAAAAATAAAAGAAATGTTCTATTTTTAATAGGGTAGATGTATGTAAATATGCGTTGCAATAAGGTCGTCTTAAGTTTCTTCCTCTTTTCTTTGTTTGGAATGTAATTTCTTTCCTAATAAGATGATAAACTTAGGCTGTGGACGTAAAAGATGGATGTATCCATAATCAAGTAGCTAAAGTTATATATGAGTCCGTTAGACATATCTTCAGTTGTTTTGGAATCGGTTAAATTATAAAATGTAATCGCCACTTACCATTTTCCGTCTAGCAAGTCTGTCAACATCAAATTCGTTGATCCAACATTAGTGATTAGTGGCTAGTACTGGCTCAGTCTCAGTATATGTTATCTAAGAGACTAAGATGCAATGAAAATGGTTACCTGGGCTGGCCTGGCCTGCAAGTTCGAAACTCATATCCTGATTATAAAAAGCATTTTTGGTTAATCCCGAGTGTAAAACTGTATTTGGCATATCGAAATAGAACCATGCATTTAGTGAATTAATTTGAATTAACAAATTGAATAATATAAAATTCGAAGAAGATAATTTTTCTCGAAATAATATATGGCATAATATCTAGTAATATTATAATCTTCACATTGGAGTTGGTAAAGTTTAGCGGGAGAAGTTTAATAATGAAAGATTACTGTATAAAAATATGTTATTATTCATCTGAAATTAAATATCAAAATAGAATATGAAACACAAAGTAATCAGGAAGTACATAAATAGAGATTTAACAATAAATATTAAAGATTTAAATGAAATTTATAAAGATACTCCAAGTCGATTTCTAACACTATGACGAGGGTACTCTCCAATGCGATCTAGTCGAGATTCAAAATCAGTCTCAATATCACATGTCTCCTGCAATCTTCTTTTAATCTTGTATATCTGTTTTGTCAAGTCTTCTAGGGATCAATGAAACAACGAGGGAAAAAATTTCAACCATAAACTTTATCTCCAAAGTAAACATCTGAAAAAGAGATATAAGCCCAAACAAGGGAAACCACAGTATCATAACACCAAGCCCAAACAAGAGAACCCACAGTCTCAACATCATACCAGAGGAAAAACACACAAGCAAAGAGGAGAGGCCAACGTCGGTGCTGAAGAAGCCACCACACGACGGCCGAGAAAGCCAATATCAAAATAGAATATAATGCACAAAGAAAACATAGAGAACGAAATAAATAGAGACTAACGACAAATATCAAATATTTAAATAAAACCTATAAAGATGCTTCTAGTCGATTCAAAACACCATAATTAGGGTATTCTTCAATGCGATCAAATCGAGATCCAAAATCACTCATATTGCATATGTCTTCTTAAATCTTGTATATTTGCTTTATCAAATCTCCTAGTTGCACTAGTATCCTTGGATAAGCAAAAACAACGACCACAACCCTTTATCCACCTAAGGATCAATAAACCAACAACTATGGAGCAATAAAACTCCAAAAATTACGACAAGAAACCCCAACCATAAACTCTGTCTTCAGAGTAAGGCTCTGGAAAAGAGAGATAAATCCAATTAAGGAAAGCCGTAGCCTCATAACACCACACCTAAATAAGGGAAAACACAACCTCATAACACCATACCAGATGAAGAGATGACACACGAGAACACACACAAGTAAAGAGGAGAGGTCGACGTCGGTGCTGAAGAAGCCACCGCACGACGGCTGAAAAGGCCATGAAGGGAAAAGGGAGCCGCTCAGAACCTTAGGGTTTTTGTTTGTAATAGTAAGACATTACTTTAATATTGTAACGAGAATTTAAGAGATTTTTTTGGAAACTATAAATATAATTCAGAAAAAGTTCCAAATTGGTGACCCATGTTGATAAAATGTTGTTTAGATAAAAAAAATTGGGTACTCATTGTCATGCAGATCGGGCCAAGCAGCATGTATGAGAAATTGAAATCACCCGGATAAAGGATAAGGAGAAGGACATAAAGCGTCCACGAAACTCGCCAAATTCTTCTAGCATGATATTGAGTGCCGGTCAATCGCCAGGTACTCCGGTAATCTTTGTTAAGTCCAAATTATCCGTCTGAACGCATAGCAGGGGATGTCATGTTCGAGAATGATAGACATTTCCCAAAGGAGATCTTCCAACTCAGCATGTAGGGGGTAGGCTTCTCCTAATAGCACGCCCACCGAGCAAAATAACGTATTTTCTTGACAGCATATACATTCTAATCATGCGGTTAAATCCGAGTTTTTCCAAGATCCATCAAGCCTACAGTAAACCGACAGCTTCGAGGGAACCGGATTCCCCACAACATTGTGCTTCCTACCATGCCAAAAATTTAGTCTCTTCAAAATTTAAAATCTTCGTGGGTGTGAATGATATCCCTAGATATACCTTTTTATTCCTTGATTTCTAAATAAACCATAAAAGCCATGGGAAAATATCATTACCATGTACTTGACCTTCCCTCTTCCCTCCCGAGGGACCGGCGTCTGAACAAATAATATGCATTAACAAACACAACCACTTGGAAAGACATTATCCCACCCAGAAATATTAGCCAATTGCCAAGTTTGTGCCAATTTTGGGCATTCAAATAAAGCATGATTGATTGTTTTCTCAGCCACACCACATGGTGGACAACTTGTATTAACTCCAATTGCACGATCCTCTAATCACGCTAAAACTGCCAGGGACCCATTCAGCATTTGCCACATAAAATGTTAAATCTTAGAAAGGCACTGAACCTTCCTGATAGTACTAGTATTGTACCATTTTTTATCCTATTTTTGAGGAATCTGACAAAACTATATGATTTCACAATAAAAGTGATAATTTTCATTATTTTATGTTTTCAAAGTTATTTTGTGAAAACAAGCTTTTTAGGTATCAAAAAGGGCATTTCTTGCAAAAAATAGCAATCCGACATAAGAAAAAGGCGCTTGAATGAAAATGTTATGCAACTTGGATTGAAGTGAATTTGGAGACAAGTAAGCCACGTGAGTTAGCTGTCACATGGGCTTGGAATTACGTCCTTTGGACTTACAACCAAAGAGTTAGAACCCAAATATTGAAGAGAAGTCTTTATGAAGCCCAAGATCTTGAAGCCCATTCGATCGAATGAGAATTTGAATCGATCAAATGAGAGTGGATAATTACAAGAAGCTTTTGGAACATACTCATGATCACTCAAGATATTCAATAAATATCTGGGAGCAACAACAAATGCGTGAGAAGTTTTAAGAGATATCCAAATGAACATTCTAGAAGATGAATCGATCAGATATTCCCTGTATTTGATCGAATGGAAGAGATAAGATAAAATATTTTGACTCTCTTCAGCTGTTTCTCCTCTATCACTTCACTGAAGCCCTTGGACATCCTGCTTTCTCTATATAAAGAGACTTTTCATCTCAGAAAAGAGTGTGTCTCTCCATTTACCTAAGCTCTCGGAGAGATCACTTTGCTTTCATACTCTCAAATCCTTTATTTTTTTTGTTTTTGTAGTTGCTAGGTGATGCAACACAGCCTCCTTGAGCTTTTCCTATTTCTTATCACTTTTCATTATTTGAGCTTTTCCTATTTTATGTTTGGTTTTAAGCTTATGTCGGTTTATTATTTTCCTTTTTGGCTTTGTTTTCCTTTTTAGCGGTGAACCTTAAAGCTTATAAAAGCTACACTTAGTTCATTGTAAGAGGCAGCTTTTCATAATTACTAAAATGAGAGATTTCTCTTATACCTTGTTCTTGATTCGATTAAATTAATCAAACATGAAATTGGTCTTAAAGAGTTGATTCAGTTCCTCTTTAATATATCCAAGTAGGTCTCAAGAGAATTCAAAACCTCTTGATTGAGCTACACGCTAGTTTCTAGGTCTCAAGAGATTCAAAATCTCTTGATTGAATGACAAGCTATTTCTTACGCTGCACCAGGTTGGTATCAGAGCCGAGCGACGATTCCTAAAGATGGGCAGGACGAAGAAAAAATTCCTACCCACCGAAGCGGAATTACTTGTTTGTCTTGCCAAACAAGTTAAACAGCTTAGCACGGCGGTGTATGATCTTGTTCCGCGTGTACACCTCACAATGTACATATTGTCAAACACCTTATTGACGAGGGAGATAACAAAGATGATGAAGAGCTATCTCACGACGATGCTAGTGATGAAGTTGGTGTCACATACGATGATGACGGTTATGAACGAGAAGACGACGCAAAATCTTTTGGACATCATATCGGTGAGCTAATATATGACGTGTATGATAAAGATTACACAGATCTAAATGATGTTGAAAGAGTGGTGGATATTTAATGACTCAATCGATGTTACGGAAAATGCCAAAATAAAATTCAAAGACAGACGTCAACTCCTACATATTTGCACATGAAGCTTTGGTCACAAGTTCAAATGTTACATGGAACTTTAATTTCAAGGATACTACTCTTTCCCAAAAGTTTCCTAAAAACATTAGTTGGAGAGAAAGCAAATTTTGGAATGGAAATCACATTGAAGTTTGTATTATGCTTTTGGAAGAGAAAGACAACGATGAGAATATGGATTCTAAGATTGAACATGTGAATGGTGATGTGTGGAGAACGGATTGTCCATGACAAATCAGTCGCGAGCCACTGGAACGTGATCGCTACAAAGAACTTGAATATCCAGATCATGTTGTCTCACACATAACTTTTGTTCCCACCGGCAGTGGTGCAGACAATGATCGTGAGGTTACTAACTTGATGCAATCGAAGATGCGTGTTCTCAATGGAGCATCAACAATGCTAACAACAACAACATCATCACTGGTGACATTCATGGGATATATTCATCTTGTTATCTTTTGGATTATCTAGTGGAAGGAATGTGGATATTAGTCGCCAACGATATCCAAAAGTACAATGATATTGACGATGATTTCAAACTAGAAACATAATCGATAATTTGTGAAGATATTGACGATGATGTCAAACTAGAAACGTAATCGATAATTTGTGAAGATATTTTTGTTTCTACGAGCATACCATACGGGTTTGCTAAGAAGAAGCTTCATTAGTTTGTGAGACATGGTTAATTTATTCAGTGGTTTCGACGAAGTTTCTTGATCTGTTTCTTCGAGGACGTGTCCCTTTTTAGCTTCTTCGTTGATGTACTACATTCACACCAAGACCAAACCTCTGATTTTTTGCCTTGTGAAACTATAGTCGTCGATGATAGGAACTAAAAGTTTGATATCAATTGGTGCTTAGTGTTGAAGTGTGTGAAATCTTACATTGATCTTCCATTGCAAATTTTGACTTTCAACTTCCAGACAATCAAAAGCATCCTTGCTTTGAATTTTTTTCAAGGCCTTCAGTGTCTCCATTTTGTTTTCCAATGGAATATATCCTAGTCGGCAATAAGGAATTAAAGTATACTCATGCAGTCTTTTTTATTCCTCATCATGCCTTTCCGAACATGCCGGAGATGATGGTCGTTTCCACATTTTTGCTATCCATTGGATTACCGTGTGGATCTTCGAAGTGGAGAATTCGAGTTGTGTATGATTCACACGTAAATTTCATGGACAAATTTTCGGAGCCTGCGATCCATATTATTCGGAATGACGTTGCTTGGGAATCAAGAAACTTGTTGTTGTGTTGTTCCTCTGTTTTTAAACATGTGCATGATGCATTACCATTTGATGGACTTCTTGGTTGTGCAGTTGATGAACCGCACTTGGTGAACAATGAAAGTGTTTTTTTGCTCGGTCTCTTGTGTTGGAGGTCATGTGATACAGTTTGCTGTCTTTATGGATGCCTTATGCGATGTCGTTTGTCCATTATGGATCCTCATGCCATTGGTATTTATTACATACACATTCACACTTATGCTAATGGTGTTTTTCTCTGCCGTTTATTCACCGTCTAGCTGGAACCATGATCATTTGAAGGAACTAAAAACAGTTATGCATTTTCTATCTTTGGATTTGTTTAATGGTGTCCCTGAAACTTTTGATAAAGAGCATGGTCCTTTTTTATCAAGCGGGATTATTGGTTCTGTTTTACGGGCGGGTTGGTCTTCATCTCGTTGGTGCATAAGTTTGTCCTCCTAGCACATCTTTTAGGATGACCATGCTGACCCATGGAAAATTGTGTTTCATAAAGAATTCGTGTTCATGCAATTTCAGCACTAGAAACGAAACATAGTGGAGGCATTAGTTCATGCTCTTGGACAACATTTGAGGGCAGCACTTCAGCTCCTGGTAATATATATTGATATTCATGGTAGGACGTTGAAGTTGCTTCACGTCTATGAAATTTATCATCGATGGAAAAGAAATAAAAAAGAAAACGAGGAAACAATTTTGATGGAATTTCATAGCAAAGTCACTGTCCAGATTCGAGGACGAATTTTCTTAACCCAGAGGAACCTAATACATCATCGTCTCCTTGAGCTTTTCCTATTTCTTATCACTTTTTCTTATTCGAGTTTTTCCTATTTTATGTTTGGTTTTAAGCTTATGTCTGTTTATTATTTTCCTTTTTGGTTTTGTTTTTCTTTTTAGCTATGAACCTAAAGCTTATAAAAAGCACATTTAGTTCATTGTAAGAGGCAGCTTTTGATAATTAATAAATTGAGAGATTTCTTTTATACCTTGTTCTTGATTTTATTAAATTCATCAAACATGAAGTTGGTCTTAAAGAGTTGATTCAGTTCCTCTTTAATCGATCCAAGTAGGTCTAAAGAGAATCCAAAACCTCTTGACTGAGCTACACGCTAGTTTTTAGATCTCAAGAGATCCAGAACCTCTTGATTGAACTACAAGCTATTTCTTACGCTGCACCACTAGGGAAGATAGTCCTTTGTATTTGAACCCCTGTTTCTATATTTATGGTCGTTTTACTTCTTGTCATGGTTGGCTTTTCTATGAGAGGGGTAGTTCTATAGTTGGGATCAAGGGTTTTAATAGTTTCATGGCTTGGTAGATAGGCTGAGTATTAGTCATTTGGAGGAACTTTATTTTTGCTTGTGTTAACTTAGAATTGTTAGATTGATCACCAAGCCTTTCATACTAGATTCACTTTGCTAATACACCATTAGGTAGAAGATCCGATAAGGTAATGATAAGCTGCACACATGGGATCTTGACCAAAGAACCATGTGTATGGTTAACATATTGATTCTTTAGTAGAGATCATGACTGCCCCTTTGTTGAGGTCATATGACTTATGTTTGAGTAGAATTGAGTTAAGAAGACTCCGATACGAAGGCTTTCTTAAACCTGAATAATCTAATCCGTGTCACTAGAGAAATTCCTTATTCCATACGCCTTTTATTTCATTGCATAAACTCGTTTCATTTGCATTAGTAGTTGTTAGGAACCTTAAACCCCCATATTATCATCGTAGCTCGATTTGAATCTCATAAGTTTGCTGCGTGGTAGCCATTTCCGTGTGGATTCGATCCCTAAGTACTACTGCGATAGCCTGTGCGCTTACATGATTATTTTGGCTGAAAACGTAATCCCCCATCAAGTTTCTGGTGCCGTTGCCGGGGAAACTAATGCCTTCAAGCTTCAAACAAGCATCCAGACTAAGTATTTACCTTTTCACATTTGTACTCATTTATTTCGTATTTTTAGCATATTTGAAATTTTCAGTTTTTGCATTTTTCCTTTCTTCTATTTCAGACGTCGGGGCTGTTCCGGTGATTTATGGCGGAGAGGCGATTTCGTTTAGGTGGGATCGACGCTCTCTTTTGAGCGAGAGATTGAAGCTTGATTAACCTAAAGCATCAATGCGGCGCGACAGCTGATTTGATGGACAAATGATTTTTACCCGAGCTCCGAAACTGCTTGAGGCTGCGGTGGAGAGAGCGAGGAGGAAGATTGATGGTGTCAAAGCATTTGTGGCTCGCGGCCGGAGAGGTGTACAAGGAAGGTTCAAGCTCCTTACAATTTCAACGGTGGTGGGTAGGTAAACGATGGATCTGGTTGATTTATCAATCGTTGTTTTTGGGTTTGTGGCTGAGTTTATTCCTCGCCGTTAATCGAACCATCAGAGAAAAGGGCTTCAGGTTTGGTGTACGCTGGTTCAGAACAAGCGTCTGGGGCGGCTCTCTGGCTACATGGCGATGAACTAGTTTCACCGGTCTCATAGATTCTCTTCTGTAGCTGATGTTATGTTTCACGGCGAAAAAGTGTTTTTTTCTTTATATATTTTTACATTTTGAACTCGGTTTAACTTTATTCTGGTTCGGTTATTAAAATTAGGATTTCTTTTAAATTTGATCCGGTTCATTTTCTTCGGTCATCTTGTAAATCCGCTCTTTTCCCGGTTATAGATTTTAATATAATATTATTAGAAAGAAGAAAAAGAAGATTATTTCTCTACCATTTATATTTTACTTACTCTGATTGTACTCACTCATATTCCACCCCTTTTTTGTCCTTCTGAAAATATATTATAAGAAAGGTTTGACCAATACAAGTAAGGAACCATGACTCAAAGAAGAGCGGAAACACTGAAAGTACAAATAGAGGAGAAGAACAAAACAGCAGGTACGTCTTGATGTAACAATTATGTGATCCAAACAGGAGGACCTGTAGCCATATTAGAGTATATCATATCTTTCCTTACGATGCTACTTGCCACCATGGTTGCACACTTGTTTGAAAACTGGATTCCACATCAAGGGACAAATAAAAAAAACTGCTAGTAAGCGTCTAATGGAAGACGATTAGGACATGAAGGATGGAGAAGCCTTTGGTTTAAGTGTAGCCGCAAACAACCTTGCTGTCTGAGAGCCAAGAACTAGATAGTGAATATGCATATCTAGCATACTCTGAATGGCCCAGTTAACCGCAATGTAGTTTGCATCATCTGGAGAGATAACATTAGTGAAGGCCCTTAAGCTATGGTAGAGGACTTTTCCTTTGTCATCTCGCAGTATCCAGGAGGCTCCACACAAATTCTTCCCATGAGACCAATAAATGCCAATTGCACACTTTAACCAAGATGGAGTAGGAGGCTTCCATCTGTTTCTACCTCTGGACTGTCTAGCATCATGTCTAGGGAAAAACTGTTCAATTTCCTGAGCTAGAAACCAAACTTGGCAATCCTGAATCTTTTTAATAGTATCCAGTTCCCAAAATCTTTTACTTCCTATAGATAACGCATTCCTATTCTTCCAAATAAGCCATTGAACCCAAAGAAAACTTGTACTAAACTCCGGTGGATAATCTGTTCTACTAGTTTGTTCTACTAATTTGTTCTACCCTTGCCACTCTTATTCCACTCCTTCCTCTATATTACTATTTCAACTCTTAGTAAATTTTAGAGAAATCAGGAGAAATAACAAAAAAAAAAAAATTATTTAACAAAATAACCAAAACTTTTTTATGTGGCAAGATCCTCAGCATTGGATGGGTTGACTGTCTATTTAGCCCCCTAGTATATCAAATAAAGCTGAGACACCCCGTAGTATTCGCCTCTATGGATTTTGCCATATACTTTTTTTCTCTCTGTAGTTCTCCTTGAACTTTTGGTTTCTCTTAATATAACCATATAAAATCAAACCAAGTGATTAGCGTTCCAAAACCGGTTTTCAGCGTTTTCAAATCACGATTTCGAAAAAATAATATTTTTTTACATTAATAATGATTTGTTTTGTTGGGGAACAAAAAAAAACAGAGGAAAAAAAAAACATTTTACCCAACTACACGCGAACCGACCCACCCATTTGACCCGACCCAACCCAAATTTTTGTTGCATTAAAGCAAAATCGAATTGGGGGTAAATAAGAATTTAGGGTTCTTCTATTCTCTTCCCTCACAACAAAATTATTGATATCTTGGGGAGAAATTGCGAATGGCAAAAACAAGAGGGGTAAGGCGGAGGTGATATCTCCAGGGGCTGAGAGAGCCCCAGTAAGGAGGTGACTGATAGAAGTGACAGCGGCGAAGTTAGCTTTGACGCAGAGGCAGCGGCGAAGAGAGAACCGCCGACAACGACAGAGGCGATGAATAGAGCCTAATCTCAAAACAACTCAGATATCTTCACCGCTGAATAAACCCAAAGGCAACGAATAAAACCAGGATTCGAGTTTACCTTGTTGAATCCCGACTAATTTCCAGATATCCACAAAACCCACAGACCCTAATTTCACTTTCTCCCAATTTGATTTCGGCGAGTGAAGTTTTTTTTTTTTTTGGTTTATATCTTTTTTTTTTCCAACAAACTAGAACAAAAGGTTTGGGTCAAATGTTTTTTTTCCTCTAGTTTTTTTTTTGTTTCCCAACACAATAAATTATTAATTATGTAAAAAATATTTTTTATTTCGAAATCGTGATTTGAAAACCGGTTTAGGAACGCTAATCACTTGGTTTGATTTTATATGGCTATATGAAGAGAAACCAAAAGTTCAGGGAGAAATACAAAGAGAAAAAAAATATGTGACAAAATCCATAGAGGCGAATACTATAGAGTGTCTCAGCTTTATTTGATATACTAGGGGGCTAAATAGACAATCAACCCGCATTGGATCTAGAGATTTTGGTTACTTTTTTAAAAAAAAATTCCGGTTATTCACCAAATTCACCCTAAATTTTAACGTCAAACTTTTTTTTTTACTTTTTTTAAGAATTTTAATTTTTTTTATTTTTATAACTTTTTTGTTGTTGTTCAACAAAATGATAGTTTATACTTTTCTATGCTCCACTGACGGTAGGTAGCCAATAGGAACACCAAAACTTATATACTGTATGTTCATTTATAACATACAGTATAATATTATTACCAGTTGTGTTTATTTCTGTTTTCTTTTATTTTGCAAACTGTGTTCATTTCTGTTGCATAAATAAAATAAGTATTACATACTCAAGACATTTTTATCAGGATATATATGATCGTTGAGAAAATATATCCACGGCCACGGAAATGATCAAAGTTAGTATATGGATTGTTGACCAAAAGAAAAGTATACGGATTAAATTTAGGGTGAATTTGTAGAATAACACCTTANGTAGTCATCTACTATCTAAAATATTCATCTATTTATTCTACATGTCAATTTCTATGCACATTAAATAGTCATCTATCATATTACTTGAATACATCCTAAATAGATATCTGTAAAAGTTAAGACAAACATATATGCTAGCAGAAATAAACACCACATGAATATTTAAATAAATAATCTACGTCAAATAGATGACTATTNTTATTAGTAAGAGTAACAGCTACCATATGCCGAAATAGACATCAACCAATTACGGTACCTAGCTAAATAGATAAACACATTACTATATCTATTCACGTCAAATAGATGACTACTAACAAGAATAGATCAAACAAAAATACAATTACAATTTCACACCGACAATTATTAGTATTAGATAAGTACCATATGGCTAATTAAATAGACATCTACCAATTACGGTAGCTAGCTAAACATATAACTAGATAAGCTAAATCATAAAGAAATAGTTAGTCATCTATTTAGATAGATATTATAACATATCACTATTTACAACTCATGACAAGACATTCATATATATAAATGTTGATTAATTATAAATAGTTAACAATTCATCATAATTCTACCCATTTACTATCAACTAGATAAGTAAATTCGAAATACAAACATAACAAATAGGAAACAAACACGTAACAAGTGAACATCTACTGTGAGAGATATTGAACTGTTTAATCAGAATAGTCAACTTTTATTAAAAACAGATGGAAGAAAGAGACAAAACATGTGGTCCAACTACAAATTAAAAAATCTAACAAAATTAAAATAAAAAAGTAATATATTAAAATAAAAATATTTGGTGGGTAAATAGACTTTTTAATACATGTGATTCCTAATATAATATTATTTTGTCATACTTTTAATTTTGGTGGCAAAATGTGCTAGTTTTGCCGATTACTCTTAAATTTATTATGCGAATTCATGTATATATTGACCATACACATACAGCTTTATGATAATAGCATAATAAGTGAGGAAAGTCGAGAAGAGGCAAGGTGGGACAAAAAATAACACTTTTTAGGATCACGGACTTTACTTTTGCTTCACTTCTATACTTCGTTCCAGCAATAGACATATTAAAAAGAAAAACAACGTCTCAAATTCCATTTTTTCAAAATTTATTGATAAAATTCTTTATAGTTGTTTTGAATTTAATGAGCAGACATTAAACGTTTGACCCAAAGTCCCTATACATCAACCGCAAAACCATCTGAATTTGATGAACTTACCTAAAGCTAGCTATTATCTGAAATGTAACTTATCTAATTTAAAATTTCAAAAAAAAAAAAAACTTATCTAATTTAGATTTTTCGAAACTATTTTGTTTGGTTTTGTATTTAATTCGTTACAAAAATAATTCACAGTGCAAATAGAGTTAAACTTAAAGCTAATCAATTTCTCTCAATAACACGTGAAAAACTTAATAAAATTTAAGATCTAAATTAAATTCTATTGTGTTTCAGTGATGCAAATATACATTACTAGAATTTACAAATTAACATTGTTAAAATTCTAAAGAAGTACAAAATATATAACCAAAACTTGTAATTTAAGAATTGTAATTTTAGAGTTGTGCTAGTATTGTTAGTGTTATCGAACACAATTTATTACATACTGTTGAACTATTGATAAAGAAGTATGTATTAAACTATATTACTTAATTGGTTAAACGAATGTATACTAGGTTATTGAGACAAATTATTGTTGAACTCTGATTTTGAAAACCCTAGCCATGGAAGCAGAAACTTCGGTAAATCTCATCACCATATCACACACCACCAACACCCTTGCAATTGTCATTTCTTCCTTAACCAATTATTTTACAAAATATGACTTCCAGAAGGATTTTTTAGATGATATCAAGTGAATTACATTGTTAAATTTTCTATTTTTTATTTTTTTTTGTCTCCAATAATTCTGCATTAGTCTGAGTTCGAACCCAGACGGAGACAAAGTGACAGTACTAGCACAACCATTAGACTAAAAATTCTGGTCAATTTTCTATTCTTTAGTAAAAGTGCAAAGTAAATTGTTTAATAAAGTGACAAAGGTGTTATTTTTTGTCTGTGATTTAATTGCATTAATTTAGAAATATTCAAATGTATCTTTGGTTTTTTTTTTTTTTTTTTGAGGTTGAAACTGACATTGTTGGATTTTCTTTTGTTGATATTTTTTTTAATTGAACTGCAAAAGAAAATTGGGTGAAAGTTGAACCTGTAATGAACTTTATACAAAATTATTTTTACTGTTAGAAAATAAAATAAAAATGTATTTAATAGATACAAGAAATGGGCTTATCGACATATACCCAATTTTTTATACTATTAATCACATATATCCACCTTTCTTCCTTCTCTTATAAAAAGTCTAAAATACTCCTATTTAAATATTAACTATTTATAGGGTTTAGGTTCTAGGGTTTAGGGTTTAAAAATCCTAAACCCTAAAATTCTAAACCCCAAAAAGTCTTCCCAACCTCTAATAAACCCTAACCCCTAAAATATATACCATAAATCCTAATAATTAAACCCTACTAGTTATTAAAAATTGAACCCTAAGTTTATAAGGGTTTAACCCTAAATCCTAAACCCTAAGTAAATCATAAACTCTATAATTTTACTAAACCCTAAATTTTGGAATCCTAAACCCTAGCAAATATATCATTTATAATGAAAAATAGTTTTAGTAAATCAAGGGTATAATGGTATTAATATAAAAGGGGTGGATATATGTGATTAAAAAAAAAGATGTGATTATATGTGGTCAGTGGATATGTAAAGTTGGGTATATTTGTGATTCTCTCTACAAGAAATCGATGATGATGATTTAATTTAAGGAGCTTAACCACATATACTCAAACATTTTTACCCTTAATCACATATACCCAACTCATTCCCTTCCTCCATAAAAAACTGTAAAAAGTCTTCAATGCCCCTCCTCCTCAAATACATCAACGTCACTCACATATGAGATTTCTTCTTTGGAATCTCTCCGGCGTATCTTTCTTCTCTCTCCTCTCGAATCTCTCTTCTCTCTCCTTTTTCCTCTTTTCGGCGACTCTCTCCGGCGAATCCTCGAATCACTCAGATCTTTCTCAAGGTAACTTTCACAGATCGATTACGATTTTCGATTTGTGGTCGAAATGTGATTTCCGAATGTTTCTGTAAGGTTTTTGGTTTTCGATTTTGATTTTACCGGTTTTATAACATCCTTAGAGAAAACCTGGAAAAACCTTACAAAGATCTGTTATTTTTGAGTTTTCGATTTTGGTTTCTGGTTGAAATTTTTTCACCATGTGTTTTGTATGTATGGATCAATGTGATTTCCGAATGGTTTTGTAAGGTTTTTGGTTTCCGATTTTGATTTTACCGGTTTTATAACATCCTTAGAGAAACCCTTGAAAAAAACCTTGAAAAAACTTACAAGGATCTGATATTTTTTAGTTTCCGATTCTGTTTTGTGGTCGAAATTAGTTCACCATGTGATTTCCGAATGGTTTTGTAAGGTTTTTGGTTTCCGATTTTGATTTTACAGGTTTTATAACATCCGTATAAAAACCCTAGAAAACCCTGAAAAATGCCTTACAAAGATCTGTTATTTTTGAACAGATGGGCGAGTCTCAAGACGGATCCTTTATCAAATTACCATCGTTCCTTTATGATCCGGGGTCCGAACCAGATGAAGCTAAAATAGTTCAGCATCACTCAATTTTTACATATGTAAACCTTGTTGAAGAAAAACTAGGTATAGATTTGGTTAGTAGACTTGAAGATTCCTTCCTGAAACCTGTCATTGAATTGAGTAGAAAACCAGGGCTAGTTTTCTCAGGAAAGCTATTTCATTTTCTAATGCAAAGAAAAATACTGACGAAAGGTGAGGAGTTATGGTTTAGGTTTGGATCTCAACCGATGAGATTTTCAGCCAGAGAGTTCTTTCTGATGACATATATTCCTTATGCTCATAAATGGTTATCCTGTAACGTGTTTATAAGATTCTAATAATAAAGTTTATCTGCCCCATATGTTACATAGGTCTTCTTTTTGGAAAAACGCAAACAGAACAAAGCAGGAAGGGAAAGAGTGTGGTTAGGCATCCGTACGAGTGGAAAAAAGGAGAAAAGTATATTGTTGCTGCGCTCTATGACTATTTGAAAAGCATGAAGAACTGCAAGGAAAACGACCATGAAATGCTATGTCTTGGAGCTGCCATTCTAACATAGTCATTAATTATTGATTCGCCTCCAAAACAACTCATTCATCCATCAAGGTTGTCAAACTACTTCAGATTTTGAAGAATATTCGGGTCAACCATGGGGACAACTGAGTTATGAAATTCTCTGTCATGGCATAAAGAAGATGAGCTACAATACTTGGAAAAGAACTAATTATGATGTGAAAGGTTTTGTCTGGGCTATCACCTTATGGGCTTTGAGTACTGTACTAATTCTAGGTAAACTCATGCTCTGTATCCTTTTCAAAAAATTTGTTGTGTGATTGGTTATAAATTTGTTAAAAGTTTAATTGTGCGGTTTCAAATTAACTAGGTAAAAGATTTGCAACAAGAACTGTCAATCCGTCAGATGAAATACCATTTTGTTTGCAATGGTCATCCACTCAGCTAGTGTTAATTCATCAGATTAAAATGTATGAAAATGAGTGTCTATATTTCTCTTTATAATTTCCTTACAATGTCTTTATAAATTGCTTAGAATTTCCTTACAATGTCTTTATAATTTGCTTATAATCTCCTTAGAAAGTCTTTATAAATTGCTTAGAAATCCTTAACTGGCTGAGGTGTTAAGGACAGTTGGGCATCCAGATTCTTTTAATCACTTGGTGCCAAAGCCTCATGAAGATGAAGCAGAATTCCATGAGATTCTGAATTAAATTGATAGAGGGTATAGGCTGAAGAAGATGGATTGGGTCAAAAAGGGCGCAATATTTGTGACGCTTGTGAAGAAGTTGGCTACATGCACATGAGGATTTCAACAAGAACTCAACTGACAGATAGCCAAAAGCTGGACAAAATAATAAACATGTTTGAAGACTTTGATAGCCGACTCACCAAGATTGAGGAAATTCTAGATATCTATAGAAGAAAAAATAGAGCATTTGGAGTAAATCAAGAAGAACAGAAGGACCAAGAAGGTGAAGACTTAAACCAAAATGAGTGTTGTGAAGAAGAGGTAATATAAATCCAAAGTTTTATGTGTATGAATTGTTGATGTCGGTATGAGTATTGTTGATGTAGATTTTATGTGAGTATCTGTTGCAGGCTCTTATACAAAACTGCGAGATTCAACTAGAGAATGAGGAGGATGAACTCATTAGCCTATGTGATTATTCTTCACGCCCAAACAATACTCAAGATGGAAGTTATGCTGGAGATGAAGATGAGCGTATAACAGATGAAGGAAACAGTAATGATGATGATGGCAGTGAAGATACATTATCCGATGAAAATGAAAAAGAAAAGGTACATATATTTACCTTGAGCTTTATATAAGTATTTTCTAAGTCTATCTCTAAACCTATTATTGTATGCAACATATGTAGGCTAAATCTCAAAATCCAGGTTTCACTACTCCCACTTTCAATCTTTTGTCTGAGGATAGTCTAGAGAATGCTGGAGGGTCTGGACCAAGCAAAGAGAAGGTTTTTCCCATTTGCCTCTTTATAGTAACATGTAATATTTTTTCAATATACTAACTAGATCTGTGATTTTTTATCTTAGCTATCTGCAGTGTATTTCGAAACTACAAAACTCTCTGGGAAAACTTAGAGAAGGAGAAGACGTACTGGAGGAAATACGGATTTGGTACGTCCTTATAAGCATTCTCTAGTCTTTTTTATAAGTTTTAGGAAACCATTTTTTAAACATTTTTCTTGTGTAACAGCCACCAAGAAAGAAGCTTAGAGAGGATGACAATGTTAATGTTCCTAGCGAACAAAAACGAAGAAGCAGATGAACTCGAGGTGGTTGTGTTTATACCAAACACCCATTCACAGCGGAGAAAAAGAAACATCCCATCCTATATCCTTTTGCCAAAGTTGATGCTAAGAGGATGAATGACTTCTCCAAATGGAAAGACACTAGGAGGAGAAACTAAGTCTCTTTATTTGTAATTACTATTTGTAGTCAGTATAAAACATTGTATTTTTGTTTATGGTTAGGGTATTAACATATGCTGGGATAACAATGGATTTAAAGTGGTTTTCTGCTTTGTCTACACCAGGGAAAGCACCTCAGGAATCAGCTTTGTTGATGCTAAACAAACGCAAAGAAGAAACACCAGGGCTTTTCCCCAACAAAAAAGCTTTAGTAATTGGAGCATAATTCCTTGCGGCTATTGATGAAAATTATATCGAATTTTTTGATATTCTTGAAAAGAAAGAGAAGGTGTTTGAGTTCCTCGCTGAAGAAATTCAAACATTTGTGTTGGACAAGAACATCAACACTCTATATGTACATGTGCTTCTGTGTTTGAAGAAAGGCTTTTGGTGTGGACTCAAATTGACTTGTTGAATAGGACTATAACATTGCTGGATGTTATTAGTTCATAATTTTCAGATGACCAAAAAAAGAAACATCTAATTGCTTACGCAGATATTATCCCCTACGTGATTCAACAAATCAAGCCAGAGACTTCTGACACCTCCAAGTTCACAATCCACTTCCAAAAAAGTTTGTCACAGGTAAAATGATTCTTATTTTAGGTTATTGAACGATTTTTAAATTATGTTTCTTTTTTATATTCACAACACATTACTGTTTTATATTTAATCAGGTTAAAAAAATCGAAGACACAAGAATATATGTGCTGAAGATGTTGGAGTGCTTCACAATGGGGATTTATGATCTAGATAAAATTTCAGAAGACAAATCTGGAAATGCAAGAAAGAAGCTAGCATCAGATATCTTTGCTGAGTTGGCATGTTGATGATGAATGAAGCTATCAACAGATATTTTATGGTTTTTGATGTTTACCTATTAAGTATTGCTGTCATCTGAATTAGTACTTTGAATGTGTGTTTTACTTTCTTTATTGAAGAATTTTAGTACTTTCAATATGGTTATGTTACCTTATAAGTTTCTTAAAATTACATTTGAATTTCCTTATAAGTTTATTATAAGAAGAAATACTGACAACGAACTTTATAGTTTACGGCCTCAACAGAGTTTTAAAAACGTAGAAAAATTGTGATCCTCGGGGCTTTGTACCAAGTCACATTCCCTTTGTACATCAATTTCAATGTTTCACTCCCATATAACTTCCTTGAATTCTCCTTCTAATTCTTTTAATTTCCTTATATGTTTCTTAGAATTGCATTCAACTTTGACAAAAACAATATTCCAGAGAAAAACAAACGAAAAATAAAAGAAAGCATTCAATTTCTTTTACAATTTCCTTATAAGTTCCT